>PVIJ01006832.1:0-88102 GCA_004024925.1 Scalopus aquaticus
GAGAACCATAGTCCAAGCACAGATCCTGCCACGGTGTTTGAGGAAAGCGACTCTTGCTGCATGTCTCAAAGTTAAATCACTTCAGTGAGCTCTGAGCTCTGTGGGAAGTCCCACACACCCCAGAAAACAAAGGAAACGCGCCTCTGGAATCACTGAGCATGGGGAGAGGAGAACAAAAGGGTGAGCAGCCAGCGGCCTGCCTAGGAGGGCCCTGGGGGGGTGCGAGGGACACAGCAGCACACTGGGGAGTGGTGGGGGGTTAAACTGGGCATCTGTCCTGCTGATCTCCACCCCACACCCGGGCCTGTTGAGGACACACAGGGTGTGGAGACTATGCCCCATCCCTGTAGAGCCCCAGAGCAGAGAGCAGCTGCCTGGCCACAGTTGCCCTCGTTCGTGCTGAGCTCAGAGTGAAGGCAGCAGCCCGGGCAGCCCTGGCAGAATGGAGAGATTCAGGATGGTGCTGTTTGCTACACGCAAAGCTTGAGTGTCACCGAAAGAGAAACACATGTGTCTAAGTAACGGTACCGCGCCAGGTAGAATATTATACAGCCATGAGGCATGATAGTTATAGAGGTTGAGTAGAGATTTAACATGGAAAATTATCATAATGTACGACTTCCACTGATGACAAATATGCTCTTTATTCAGGTGGCTAAACACTAGAAGAGGAGGACTGAATATCGCAGCGGTGAGGGGAGTGTGGGATTATGGGTGATGTTCCCTTCTGCCTTCCACGTTTTCTACCTGTTGATAGACTGGACTGATGTGACAGATGAGGAAGGAAAGTAGCCTGTGAACCAGAGTGCCTGTGATGAACCTGTGTCCCTGATCCCAGTGAAAGCCACACCACACACACACACACACACAGCACACAAAACAGACCACACACAGCACCACATGCATGTTCACCACACACAACATGCAAACACACCACAACACACAATACATACAGTGTAGATACATACCACATGTATTGCCAACAATTATCTATCCACCACACATGCACACATGAATATACATGTGTGACGCACGTATACAACATACACGGCACTTATCATGACCCCATATGCACACAATCCATGTGTATGCCACACGCAACACACACCTCCCATACACATCACACATAATGCATACTACACCACACCCACACACAACCCACAGAGGCACACGCACACACTTTTATTTCCACATGCATTTCACATGGACATCAGCTGATGACAGGGTTTTGCTCGCCGGAATCCTGGTTAGCTCAGGAGGAAGGGCAGCTCTCTTTTTTGCCCCCACGGGAAACTGACATTGGCTCTGCAAGCCGACCATGCCGTGAGCCAACAGTCCTCACTCCAAAGACCGCGTGCACTCGACAGCAGTGCCCTGGACCTGCACTGGCTCACACACCAGGTGAGAATGCAAGTGGAGACCTTCTTGGCTGGGAAAGCCAGCCGGATCCATACAAGCAGAACACGGCCCCCCCGCCCCCCACCCTCCTGCAGACTGCCTCACACAGCTTTCTGTGCTGCAAGGTGTGCTGACACCCTCCAAGCCGGCCCCCGACAGCCTCCCGTTCACGGCGCTGATATGGGCCGTGCTGGAATCTTCCAGCATGCAACATTAGGCACGGTGCGTTGCGTGTAGATAAATCAAATTAACATGCACCGTCACTTCCCGGTTGAGCAGCTGTGGTCTTTGTGTTAAATTTCATAGTTAAAATGAAACACTTTTCCATTACCGAACGGCAGCCCCACTGGGCAACGACAACGGTTACCTGCCAGCATCGAGCCTTGGGGTCCAGCACTGCCTCCAAGTGGCAAAGTAAACTGCATTTACAAGGTGGTTGAGGACTTGCCATGTGCCAACAAAATAAACCAGAGATGTTGAGTCACTTCTTTCACCAAAAGTTTGGATAAAGTCAGCATCCCCGCTAAAGATTCGCCTGGCCCAGCTGGTCAGAGCAGGGTGAGGCGAAGACCAAGCTTAGCGCGCAGCGTTGGCCAAACGAGCTTGCTCGGCGCATGCTCAATGCCTCTCCATGTCCCATCCCTCTCCATGTCCCTGCACACGCCACACACCCCAGGACTGAGCTCGCCTCTGAGAAGTGCACTTACAGGCACCCGTACATCCTTTTCAAAAACCCCAGTCAGTGTTATTAGCCTCGGAATACATCTGAAAAAATGAGATCAGACCAAGAAAGACTGCAACCTAAAGACTCAACCGCAATTGACACAAGCAGGGTGCAGCCCAGGTTCTGATTGAATCCAAATCCCAAATTTGTCCAGCTGGTGTTGGATAGCCCCGTTGCAGACCCTTGGCTGCCGTAGAAAGCAAAACCACAGCAAGGCATGCTCTGCTGCCTTGGTGATGCATTAATATAGTGCTGTCTCCCCACAGAAGTCATCATGGCTATTCTCAGCTCTGTCCTTCAGATCACAAGCGGCATAGACGTCTATGTTCAAGGCCCAAGTTCACCAAAAAGCCAAGCCTGCCCACCACCCTGGAGCCCCAGGTGTCAGGAGCATTCACTGTCTTGGCTAACTTGATATTACCAGTCAGGTTCCACTTGAAATGCTTTCTGCAATTCTTGGTATTTCACCTTTTTCGGTGGGCTCCCAAGCCTCTGTAGACCACTTCCACCCCATCCCACCCCATCCCACCCATCCCAGGAAGAATGGGCTGTAATGTCTGTTGGAGATTATGCTCCCTGTCCCGTCCACCCGTGCTGGGCGCTCGTCGCACCCATGACATTTCACAGCTCCTCGAATCTCCCCAATCCTCCAGTCTTAACCCATGTTGCAAAAGCATCAAGTGGGCTATTGAGAAGTGTTGACACAGTGAGAGAAAGGAAAGACGATCAGATCCGCAGAGTCTGTAGCGCAAAGAACTCTTCTTCTGAGGGCAGCAGGTTTTTCAGTCTCCAAGGTCAAGGTTGTAAATCTCTCTATGCACACAGAGTCTACAGCTGCAGGAAAACCACCAGGGGCCGGGCGCCTCAGATTGGATGGCTCTAGTCAGAGCAATTGTCCAAATATTTTGGTAGGCCACAGAGTAAGAGAATTATGAGTTTGGGACCAGGGATTCTTTTCTCTGCCAAAGAACTGTTTCAGCGTGGGGTGACAGCTCATATTTTCCACTCCAGGTAGATCAATGACGCCATGAAGATGCGAGTGGAGTGGGCCATTTCAAGTGCAACCTCAACTGGTGTCTACACCAGGAGAGGGGAGGTTGCTATTTAGAAAGGCTGAGGGTCTGCCCCGGCAGTATGTATAGGGTGATCAGCCTCCGAACACCAAACAGTGTGTCCAGGGGGCAGCTGCTCATGGAACGTGATAGACAAGTTCAAAGTAAGTTTTATTCCAGCAGAAAGAGCACAAGCTTTGGAGATGGTGCCATCTAGACTCGGGCACTCGGTGGTTGTGCAGCCCTGGGCGGGGGCCTCATGTGTGTAAGCTGTTGACATTGCTGAGTTCCGTGCATGGCAGTGCGGTGGGAAGACCAAGGCCGCGGGCCCAGGTGTGTCCTCAGCCCACTCTGCCATCGCCGTCCAGGCGTGCACAGGCAAGTAATGCAACCTCCTTTTGCCTCAACGTCCTCAGCTGGTCGGGGTCTAAGAGCAGGACCCATGTGTCCTTGCAGGGTGGTGCGCATGCTCTGGAGCGAGACAGACACGGTGGCTGCACAGCACAGTGAATGTGCTAGAGGCCAGTGCCTTGTTCGCTTTCAATGTTCAATTTTATGCTATTTCATCTCCATAAAATGATTTTGAAGCAGCGCCCACATCAGGAGGTTGGTGTGGAGGCTGAAAGTTACAATATGTAAAGCACAGTGGGCAGTGCCGGCCCGCCGGGGGCTCCCTGAGCACCAGCCTCAATACGCCAATTCCTGAGCAAGGCACGCTGAGTGCCCCACCGTCACCCGTGACACAGGCGCCACTTTCCCTCCCATTTTGCAGAGGAAGAAACTGATGTTTCTTGAACTGATGGTTAAGGTGCTGTCCCTGTCAGTATGACTCTGTCGAAGATCGCCCCGAACCTGTCAAGCAAAGAAGCCACTTGTGAGCCTGTGGACGGCCTTGTTCAGAGATGTTGATAGCGCTCAGCAAGGACTGTTTGTCTCTGCTCCACGCTGTCTGGGTCCCTCTCCGGGAGACTCGAAGGTGGAGTGCTGGAGTCTGCTGAGGTCTTTTTTTAAAAAAATATTTATCCATAGAAGCTGGGGTGCAGGTCAGAGGTGCAGGGTGGTGAGGGGATTCACCAGAGACAGAGTGGGGAGCAGAACAGGCAGATTGACTGAAGTACACTGCTGAGGGGAGCAGCGGGCGAGGCAGGAGAGGTCTGCTGCGCCATGTGGGAAGCTCCCTGGCTGGGGATTGAACTCGTGCTGCAGTGGATATGGAAAGCTTCATGGTGCTGAGACTTAACCCGTGGCTGAGGTCTTGATTATGTACGTGTCTAGTGTTTGATGCTGCTGTCAGCTGGGAGCCTCAGAGCCCCGACGCAGGGACCTCTCCATGCCTGAGATCCTAAGGGAGATGTCCCCAGGGAGTGAAGACCTGGTGGAAGCCGCATCACACTGCGGTCTAGCCCGGAAGCCCCACAGCTTCCCTTCCAACACACTGGGCTCGCACTGGCACCCTAACGTTCAAGAGGAGAGAAAACAGATCTCACCCCTTGATAAGTAATGGCAAGATGCCAGAAGAGCAGGTGGGGCCAGAATGTCGTGGCCATTATCAGACAGCACAGGTGGCCCCACGCACCTTCCTAAGGCCACTCAGCTGTCAGAGGTGCGCTTGGATCAACGCTTTGACTGATGACACCAGTTCTCATTCATTGGTGTCGAGTGAGTTTTCACCTTGTCAAAGAGACAATGTTCTACCCCAGAAAGCTATGAAGATAGCAAGGGGAGGGGTGTTGCTGTGGGGGAAGGGCTTTAGTTTCATAATCTTTAAA
This sequence comes from Scalopus aquaticus, assembly GCA_004024925.1. NCBI lineage: Eukaryota > Metazoa > Chordata > Mammalia > Eulipotyphla > Talpidae > Scalopus > Scalopus aquaticus. Next base: position 4,944 of record PVIJ01006832.1, read on the forward strand.
ATGGGGTTAATAAGAGTTCCTACCTCTTTGAGATGCTATGAAGACTAACTTATTGTTAATATAAATAAAAGTGATAAGCAGACTAGAACACTTATGTCGATACATCCTCTTCCAGATAGGAAAGTCCACCCAGGAAAGCAAATTAAGATCAGACCTTTCTTTATCTGTAAGGACTGTGTCTGATCACTCAGATTTAGACCTACCACGAGAACACAATTTTCCTCTTGGCTCCACCTTTGGGCAGGAAGTTGACAAATGGCTACTCTCTTCTTTCCGCTCAACCTCATGTTGCAAACAATGTTACCTCTTGTGGCAATTAATTAGATTACTGCTTATCTCATATTAATAACTGTGCAATAGTGTCTCCCCAAAGAAGTTTCCAGAAACACCCTAGTCAAGAGCATAGTTTAAAACTTCTCTTAGGGATGATTAATTTCTAGGAAGAGCTTCACCTACAATGGCTAACTGGCTTGGTTTTAGGGGAACACTTGCTAGTTTCCCTTCCCGCCGGAAAGGCTTCTGGTCTTAATTCTGGAGCTTGTTCTTCATCTGGGTCCTGCAGTCAGGCCCTGGCAGCAGGCTGCTCGGGAACCATCACTAAATGCAGCAATTGAGTCACTGCCACCCGCAGTAGTAACACATTCTGACAAAAACATGAAAGATAGTGTATCTCTGCCTTAACTCATGTGGGTATCAGTAGAGGGGAAGAAAGTAAATTCTTTTAAAATACAGACAGAATCTTTTATCAATGAAAAACTGTCATCCGGTCTTTCTTATCTCTTTGCGCAGTGACAGGGGGATTTATCTTTCTTAGAAGCAAGCCTCCAAATGAATATCATGCCTGTTTTGCCAAGGTGAGTAGTTTGTCATTGCTGGGCAAGTAGACATTTTTACATAGATGTTGCAGTGCACACAGGGCTGTTTGTCATATATCCCTATGCCCTCCCTAAACCCTCCGCGTTGGTCCTTTCCTCTCACAAATGGAAGCACCCTTGGGCGCAGTGTTAGCTCCACGGACACCAGCTGGGCAAAAATCTCATGAGACCATCCCTGTACTCAGCCATATTCCTCCATTGTGGCTGCTTCCCAAACAGCTGAAGGGAAGCTGGGTTAAAAACTCCTCTGCCGAATGGAAGGGTCAGTTTAGAATCAACATTATGAAATTTTTCCTCCAGCAAAGAGGACATGGCCGTGAGGATATCTCCCTAGGCAGCAACAGCAGCAACTCCTTCTTTTTGTTCTTTGATATTTAAAAACGTTTTTATTTTTCCGTAAACCCAGCTTTGGATTGTCCACAATAGGTTTGATTGCTTTGTGGTCACAGAGGCGTGGTCTGTATCTGGATAATAACAATAGTGACTCATGTTTGGTGCACAAGTGCTCTGTGCCAGGACAATCTCACTTGTGTCTCAACTCATTCAACCTTAGAACAGCCCATGGGGCGGTTGTACAATTGTTCCCATCTTACAGATGGAGAAACTGAGACACAGTGGCCTCAGAGTAAGGAAGCTGCAGAGCCAGGATGAAGCCAGGTAAGCTGGTTCCAGAAACTGCAGCCTCAATCACTTCTTTGTCCTGTGAGTCAAGAAGCCCAAGATGGCTGCCTCAGTATTACTATTTTCTCAAAGTCAAAGAAGGTACACCCTTATACTAAGGATTGCCCCAGAGACCTCTGCTGTGTCTCCCCTCTTTTCCTCAAAGTGGATGACATGATTCCTATGAACCCCAAAGTGTCACAGGAAAAACAGGCCGTCTCAGGGTCTTCAGAGTACAATCTTTGAGCTGAGAAAGTTTACAAGTTCTATCAGTTGAGATTTGGGGTTCACTTAAGCCAAAGAGGGAATTTATTTGAAGAATACTGACTTATAGAACTGAAGGAAAGTGGAATCAGGCACCCCAGGAAGAACAGGTCCAAGGCAGTATCTTCGGGGCAGTTGAGGAGACCAAGTTCTCACTGCAAACTGTCCTTGTGTGGCCCAGGAACCCATGCAAATTCCAGGACAGGATGGCTTGTCAGCTTATCATGGCCAAGTGCCCAAGCTTGGGGGTCCATTAGAGAAGCCTTATGGTGGAGTCTGACTTGGGAAATCAGTGGCCCATGCTTTGAAAACTAACTACAGCTCACCTTCTTCCTTTTAAATGCATATTATAAACTAAAAGGCAATTCTGCACGAAAGAGCTGTCACTGGAAGTTTCAAACCACCTTAAAAGGGATACAGACAAGCCTCATTTTCGATTCTACCTCAGACTCTGAGACATTGAAAGGGTGAGTCATTTCCAAGAGACACTCCAGTTAGAATTGAATCTCAGCTCTGCTAACACTTGGGTGCTGGTTTTTCACTTCCTGGCGTCCCCTGCTAAGTACAGATCCAGGGTGTTTTTGCCTCTCTATGGTTTAGCGTGTCCGTCTTTTTCCTCCTCGCCATACACAGGCCTGCCGGCAAGGACATAGCATGCCAAGGAAAGGACGAAGCCACACAGCACAAGGACCCCCTCTTTAGGGAAAGGCAAAGCTTTGTTAATGGTGATGGCCCCCGATTGCAGGGTCTGCTTTCTGTTGGCAGAGATATGAGGGAACATATCACCAGTGTCTTCTGCCCATCCTGGGCCACTAACAGAATTTTCAGGCTCATATTGTGTCTGTTTTCCTAGAGCAGGACAGGGGGAGGGAGAGATTTTATTAGCTGCAGCAGGGTGCGTGGCTCAAGGAACACCTGAGTGGTTCCCACTCAGCCATGAGCTAGTGCAGCGGAAGGTTCTGGGTGGTAGCGGGGCAGGAGCAAGTGGGACCTGCACACCTGGGAGAGCACCTGCCACACCCTCCAAAGGGCAATGCCAAAGGGAGCATCAGCCCTGATTAGGACCCCATCAGAGTTAACAAAGTAACATTCATCTATGCTAATCAGCTTCAAGGGTTTTTTCATCATCGCTAGTGCCGCGAATTGGCCTGAGACAAGCCAAAGTCATAAAACACCCTTCAAATCTCTGTCTTGAAATAGGCAAGGAAAGAGAATTTATTATTATTATTCCTCAGCCACAAAAGAGAGAGAGAGTAAAAATGAATGAAGGTCACAGTTCCCTTTACAGCTGATCGACTTACCTTTTTCTTTGTTCCTGTGCCTACCTAGTAAATTGAAGTTGGAAATAGAGACGCATACTAGATGATTTTCTGTTGTTACTTTCATTTTCCCCAAGAGGAAAAGGGACAGTCCATTTAAAACAACTGAGCTATTATATCACAGTGCCTCTTGTTTAAAATTCAAACATCATTGGAAACATGCTCCAGCAGAACCAAAACAGGAATTGTGAGAACCACATTAATCATCTCAAAAAATAATTCCAATTGTATGTGCAGTTAGATGCTTTCAAGTTGTCCAAAATGTATATGACTATAATATAGGTATATAATATATACAGATAATATAATGTACATTATAATGTATAATGGATACATGTGTAACATATACATTTAACACGTACATATCATGTATATGATACATGTATGTATTATGATATGTTGTATATGTGATGTGGTACATACGTATCGTATATCTTTAGTTGTCTATATATGATCTGTATGTAAAATACTGGACCTTTGTAAAAACTCTAGGAAGTTTGTATAACAGATGAAACAGATTTAGTTCAAGTGACTTGCCCTAAGACAGACAGCTAGAAATAGCACAACCAGTCAACCCGGTTTTCTGATTTTAACACTTTGTGTGCCGGTGCCCTTTAAATTTACCAGCCCTTGGGGCCGGCCATTTTCTGTGCCACCTCATGAATAGTATAAGCATTCAATAAAACACACACAACTCCTGAACTACTGGATATTAAAAAAACTCTCATAAACTATCTCTCATAAAACACCTTTCACTTTCACCAAAATAATGTGTAAAGCTCTAGACTGAGTACAAGAAAAGAAATAGCTCCTAATAGTTCCAAATCAATCCACCGTGGCTTGAAAAACCGGAGACTAGATGAACACGTATTAATACGCGAGCGGCCACCTGATACTGGTGACAAAAACACATACTAGTACGTGAGCGGACCACAAAGTGTTAAAACCAATGCTCTTTCACCCCTTCATTCATCATTTTTTCATGGACTAGTCCAAGACATATTAAGAGGTCTCAAGACATGATCCTGTGGCTTCGCTACATGAGGAACATGTACCTAACTTAAAATAACTTGCATTAAAACTTGCATAACTTGCATAAAATAAAAAGCATTAAAATAACTTGTTCCACGGTGTCACTGGACAATCTACAACAAAATGTCTACATTAAAACAGCGTGTAAACAACCCCAGATTGGTCTGGATCCCTCAGAAGCAGGAAGTTTGGGGTTAATAGCTCCAGAAATATGGATTAATATTTAAAACAACAGGGTTTTCCCAGTGGGAAGGTGCTTAGCATCAAGAACGGTTAGGACCGTGCGAGGGCGTACAGGCACAGCCACACAGGCTTATCCCAGGAGTGACCTCGAGGGTAAACTGATTGGGGTGAGAGAGGTGGGGGGTGTACAGGGGGGACAGGGTTTTCCTTTGAGCTCTTCCGGCCCTCCCACTGGCTACTACAAATCCATCCTTCACTCCAAAGAAGCACATTTCTGAGCCCTCATTCTAAAGGGAACATGAGCCTCTGTATCAGTCTTCTGAGTTTTTCTCTAGCCCCCAGGCAGCTTCTAGTCCTCAGCCCAGTGCCCAAAGTGAGGTTCTGCTGGGCTCTACCAACCTCTTCAGGGCCAACCTGGTCCCCACTTGGGGACTCAGTACCCAGCTACCTGGAGATCTATGAGGGTTTTTGGGGGAAGGCGCTCTGCTCCCAGCCTACTGTCTCCCATCACCTGGGCCCTAACTTGACCCCATGTGTAAGCCCAGAGTCTCACGAAGTGTTCAGGAATCCAACTCTGTCCCAAGCTCAGCCTAGAGAACTCCCTCTGGAGGGGAAAATTCCTTTCTCTTCTTTCAGCTCAATGCACATCTTCCTCCGTAATAACCCATGTCAGAGGAGCCTCCACTGGGAAGGGACTCGGGAGAGCTGTGAGAAAGCTGGGATGGGGAGCATTCCTGTAGCATTCCTGGAAGGCTTCCTGGTACTAGTACTTTTGATTCTTAAAGAAATAAAATAGAAGAAAAGATAAAATTGAACATTTCAGGTCCAAGAATCAATCTTGATCCTGATTTGTTCACAAGAAGTCAATTAAACCCATCCCCTAAGCACCTCCTGTGTGAGCCGGCAGGACCGATTCAGAAGACATTACACAAAATAACTCCTGAACCCTCCCCTCGCTTACCCTCACCCATGCAGCCTTCCTCCTCCCCCCACCAAGGTGTTTCCCTTTCTTAAGTACAATTCAGCTTCCCTTCATATTTTTTGGATTAATTTTCTCACTGGGCAAGGCGTCTCCACTCAGAAAACGCTGACTCGGACATTACACGCTCTTATTTCCCTTGTGGTGCCTCATTTTCCTGCTTTGGATACCAACTTTGAGTGGGAGAATCAGAGTGGAGGAAGATGTGGGGGGATAGCAAACTCTAGAGAGCCTGCCCTGTGGATCCACACAGACTCTGCCCCCCAAGTCTTCCCACAGAGGCTGGCTGTATCAGCCACTCTCTTATCAACAGTCTGGTGAGATCACAGATAAGGCGGAATGCTGGCATTTTAACTGCAGGGGGAAGGTGCTCCAGCCTGAGGTTTCAAAACAGGCCCTTTCTCTGGGCCCCAAACCCACATTCTTCAACGTTAAAGCTTCCAAAGACTTTAATGTGAGCTCCATACGTGTAGGGCCTGCAGGACTGGGCTCTGTGGGAGTGTAAAGTGACAACATAATAGAGAAAAATCACTTTAGCAGGCAACAGTGACAGCTGGGCAGGCATTAGAAAAAGGGAAAAGGCCTCAGTTTAGACAAATTACTGAATGAAATGATCACATGAAAAGCCCCTTTTACAGCTGCCACTAAGAAATTCTGAAAATATAAAACACATGAAAAAGTAAATTAAAGAATTTTTGAATCATTTTTTCCTCCACTAAAGGTGTAGTAAATGGTTAAAAGTCTCCAAAAAGATGTTCGGTCTTCTGAGTCATGAGCCCAAGTGGAAAAATGTAGCTATTTGGGGTTTTTCACGTAAATTACTAAACAACTAATAAAATCTAAACAATGAAAGGGCTCCAAAAATCCTGGAAAATCCCAAAGCCAATTTCAGAGTCTCTATCATCAGACTCAGATGCGCTCATTTCCATGACTTTTGACATCTCATTACCCTGCATTATACTTTTACAGACTCATTTTCCAGCATCTGTATAAAAATGACTTAATACATCCTCAGAATCATCCCGGGATCTAACGATGCTGCCTACCAGCTACTTAAAAAGCAGCTATTTCCTTAATATAACCCTTGGAGTGAGGGGGGAAGGAGGTAGCCCTGGCTGGGAAAAAAATTTTCAAATCTAAGAGGCAGCACAATGTAATGGGTAGGGGATACCCACGTGGGAGTTGAGAGATCTGGTTTCTGGTGTTCATTCTGCCACTAATTTGCTGTGTGATTTGGGGTGAGTATTAACCCTCCTTGGGCCTCGGTTGCCAGATCTCTAAAATGAAGGAATTTGCAAGGTTGCTCTCAGGGCCCCTTTGTGTGCTGACAGGCTGTGATTTGGGGAGCTTCCTCGGGGGCAGACCCCTTTAGAATACCCGCACGTGACCCAGTCATTTTCAGATTTAGAAACAAAAACATTTTAAAATTATCCCCATTTCTTTATCTACACACCAGTTACGGAATTGACAGGGATCCAAAAGAGAGTCAAATAATATAGTGATGTTCTCCTGGGAAGAACCCCATTTTTATAAAGTCACCCCAGGGCCTTCTCAGATGAGGTTCAAAGAGATGTTCGGAAAACTTCCAAGCTCCCTTGCAGAGATTTGGGGAATTCCTTCATTTGCAGTACGGAGGCAGTCCTCCAAGGGCCCCCTAAGCACATATTCCGCTAACGAGAGGCAGCCAGCACTGGCCAGGCAGTGCCCCCGCCAGCCTGTGCCTACCAGCCAGGAGCACGGGCTTTTGGAAAAGCAGCTGCGATGACAAGTTATTAACAAGGGCCTACTTAGACTGTGGCAAAACAGACACACAAGAAATGCATTATCCGGCAGCGGGGCATTTTTAGAGTGCTTTTTAGCCCTCTCTGAGTTTGGGGAGATGACGGAGGAATAGGAGAGGAAAGGACTCGATGAGGTGGAGACATTTTCAGCTCATTCCTGCTGTTTCCCAGCCCAGTGATTCTCAACTTGGGTGGTGCACTGGAATCACGCAGAGAGCTTTAAAAAAATACTGATGCCTGGATCCCACTCTGAGAGATGTCCTTGTTATAAGGCATCATCTTGGGTATTAGGTTCCTAGAACCCTACTCCCCCAGATAATTCAATGAAGCATCGAACTTTGAGAATTACTGCTCTGGTCCCTCTATTAACGGGGGCTCTCTAACTTGCCCATGCATGAGGACATACTGGCTACACCTCACCTCCACAGTTTCTAAATGATTATGGGGTGAGGCCCCAGATTTCTACCATTCCCCAGGTGATGCTGATGCTGATGGTCTGGAATTGCACTTCAAGACACAGTGCTCAAATCTGTCAGTTGGTCCACGTGATGAGACCATTTCTCATACCTTCTCTGCTCTTGACCTCTCCCAAACCACTCACCTATGGCCAAGGCAGGACTGTTACTGTGGGCAACTTTCAGGACTCGAGCCCCAGCTCTGTCTAGGGATCAGCAGAGACTCCTCAGGTTGGGGTTCTGTTGGCTGCCTTCACCATGTATGAGTCAAAGGAAAGAGCTTTACCTCCAGAGAACATCACACACAGTGACTATTGCACAATGCTATAAACAGGTAAAATAGGAACTCCTTCGTTCTTGAGTCAGAAGAATTAACCCCAATGGGCCTGCTCAGTACCTGAAAACTAAGACAAAGACATGGGAGACATAGCCAACCTATGTCTCAATGAAAGGCATAATTAGACACAGTAACAACAGGAGCTCACAAAAGAATAGAAGCACAAAGAGAATTAATCTCCACTGTCCTTGCCATGCCCAGTATCAGAGCCCAGGTCTTCAACATGAGCCAATGAGCAGGACAGATTCTAGAGGCCTGTGCTTGAAAGTATGACTGCCAGTCAGAAGGTAGCATAAGAAAGGCTGGGGCTGGAGACCTAGGCTGTGGGCAGGAGTGAGAAGGGCTTGTTGGCTAGAGGCCTGGACCCTCTTCATTGTGAAATCTGTACCCGTTGACCATGAATGATGACCAGCCCCATCTTCCTCCATGGCCTATGCTGACGTTTGTGCTAATAACTAGGAATAGTCGCATCACAGGACCTATACTTCTTTCTAGTCACCAGAGGTTCCTGTCCCTCCCATATGAGTGATCCTTTTTCCTAGCATGGACTGATCACTGACTCCTCTAAGCCAGGATTCAATGTCCACCGAGCTCAGAGCACTCAAAAGTAGCCCTAAGGACAGCGATGAGAGCTGCAGAGCTAATCATTCCATTCCTTCTCCCACTGTCCCATCGCCATGCGCTTCCTCACCCACTCAGCAACCAGAATCAGGGAGAGGCAGTAATTACTAATGGAGAATGTGCCCTGCAAGGACTATCTCTGCCAGTGAGAGTATCGTGCACACTGTCAGAATGAGTCAGCACCCAAAGGGGCTGAGGTGGGAGGAGGGGTCCAAGCATGAGTTGGCAAGATGTACCTGGGGTTTGGAGCAGACGATGGGAGGTTGGAACTGAAGTTATTGCCTGAGTTAATGAGGATAACCACAGCTGGGTGCTGATTCTCCCAGTAGGGGCCCCGTGGGAGCTGTTAAAGGTGCCTGTCTGGTATAGATAGAAGTTGGAATTCAGAGACTCATCTACAAAGGTGGTATCTTAGCTCCAGTATATGCCAATTCATATTTCTTTTCATTTTCTGTTCGAGCAATTTCCTATTAAGCAGAGATATTCAGTTGGCAGCCAAAACCCCATTAGAGAAATATGAAAGGCAAGCAGATATGGGTGCAGTAGAGGGTCTAAAGATTTTGATATCAGCCTGATCTCTACCACTAGAAATTAGAGGTGGTGGAGAATAGAAGACATTCAGAACAGAGAAGCCACGAGGTGGTGATATAGGTGTGCTGGTGTGGTAGAAAGTAAGATGGGAGAGATGGACCAGGTGTCAAAGCTCCAGGCACCAACTCTCTCAAGATCAGAGCTACCCAAGGCACAGAGTTCTTGACCAAAAGAAGAAGGAAGAACAGAAGAAGAAGAATTGCAAAAATAAACTATGTCCAAATGGTCTTTTATATGTAGATGCATTCATTACTGAGGGGAAATTTATGATCGTGTAATGTGGTAAGTGCACAGTGCAAACATCAAAACCAGCCATTAGACTTTTAAATAACCCTTGGAGATGAAGGCCAAAGGCTACAACTCCTCCACGTCCCGTCCTCATCACTGACTCTGGTCATAAGTTCATGTGAGACACGATTACTGCCCAGTAAGGACTTCAGTGGGGAAGATAGTTCAGCTTGATTTAATTGCTTGTTCACCTAGACAAGGACCAGGAAAGCACCTTCACCTGCTCCGTTCTTTCTGCGCACTCCCTGAAGACTCTTTCACAAGCACGGCTGAGACAGTGACGTGGCATTAGGTAGACACTCCCGTCCCAATGTTATGTTTCCACCCTTCAGCTCTAGTCAGCCCACTTGCAGGAAAGGATCATTCCCTTAGTCCTGGTGTTCACCTGGTTCCCCATCCCTTGGCACAAAAATCCTGAGAAACAAGCACACACTGCTAGTTTATTTCTAAAAGTGACTCCAAGGAACAGGTGAGAAGGATTAAAGCTGGGGCAGAGGGAGGTCAACACAAGGGCATATCCTGGCCCTGGGCTCCAGCATGGAAATAAGAGCTCACTCTGTGGGAACATGCCTCAAACAGTCCTCTTGAGGGACAGAAAAGGACAGCACTTCCACACCCGTTCCTGGCCCCTGAGGGCAAGGATGTCTCCGTTGGACTCTACTTTGGTCTAGTTCAGATCACAAAAGAACACCATTGACTGGGGGTTGGCAAACAACAGAAATGTATTCCTCCCAATCCTGGAGGCTTATTTGCCCAAGATCAAGGTGCCAGCAGAATTGCCATTTGGTGATGACCAACTTCTTGGTTCATACCCAGCCATCTTTTTGCTGTGTCCTCATGTGACCATGGGGTCAGGGGTTTCTCCAGGGTCCCTCTGACAGGACCACTAATTTTACTCATGAGGACTCTGTTTCATGAGCCATTCGCATCCCAAAGGCTTCTCCTCCTGATATCATCACCTTAGGGGTAGAATTTCAACACGACTGGGGGAGGGGGAGGGAAACAAGGATTCAGATCAGAGCAGACAATAATGTGCTTGGGTTTCCAGGGACTAAGAACCTGAGTGTCAGGTGGGGTCCTTTTGAGTCCCACACCTTAAGATGAGAGATGCTCCAAAAAAGCTAATAAGGATCATGCAGTGCTGCTGGCCAAGGTCCTGTCAGGCCTTCCTGCATGGAGCTGGTGGCACAGCGGCACAGAGGCAGAGAGCATTGGGGCCAGGGCTTGGAAGGTGCCCAGTGCTGCCCTTCACACCTCAGTGGAAAGGTAAGCCAAATATTTTTGCTTATTTTGTTGATCTTGACATTGATTTATTCATCAGTAATCAGGTCTTGAAAATATTCAGCAAGCAAGGGAGACCTGTCAGAGCCCCTGACATCAGGGTGCCCCAACTCTGCCTTTGGGTGGAGATGTGACGTCAGTATGTCATCAGGGCTGAGCAGAGCCCTAAGAACCATCCAGTCGGGGAGAGGATAACAACAGGTCCCACGTGAGGATGGCACTAGTGAACAATCATCCCCAGTCCAGCAAATAAGGCCTATAAGTCAAGCCTAATTGTAACTTTTCTTCAAGCCCAATGAGACTTGAATTTGAGTGAAGATAGTGAAAATCATGTTAGCTGCAACAGAAAAAAACACAGATCTCACATTCAAACACGGCAAAGTCTCAGGTCAGTCGTGGTATCCTCCAGTGCAAACTTCAGCTCGATCCTCCAGCTCAGACTCTTCTTGGCTTTGCAGTATCAAACACAACCCAGGAAAAGCCCTCAAGCAGCCCAGGGGTGTGGACACACAAAATATTTCAAGGTAAGTCAAATGCTTTGCAGAGTCAATATTAAATATAACCCGATAATCGGGGCAAACTTTGTAGCGTTGTCTTCCAATCTAACCAACACTTCCGCATTTTAAATTCCTATCAGCTCATACCCAATCTCGCCCAGACATCCTCAAACTGGTCTCTCTGGCTGCCCTTTCTCCACATGAGCCCAGTCACAATGGGCCAATTCATGTTTCAAAGCACCTTTGGGATTGGGTCTTTCCCAAGTGCCTTTCGAATTATGTCATTTCCAAGTTCAAATAACACTTGGCATTGCCTAGCACAGAGGGAGTAGTAGTAATAAAAAAAAAGTCTTTGTCTGGCATTCAGGGCCCTAACACCCCTATACAAACCCTATGCTTCAGTCTACAAGAAGTAACAAGTGCGCACATACAACTGATCAGAACACAGCCCATCTAAGTGATCACCATACTCCTCATTCCAGAGCCCACCTCACACCTGCACCCTTACATGAGTATAAGGAACCCCATTCCTAGCCCTTCTGTCCTATTCTAGCTCATAGCTATGAACACACTCATCTCTATAAATGCTATTGTCCTCCATTGCTGTGTCAATTCCTAGAGATACAATGGAAAAAGATGTAGTTCCTGCCTCAAGGAACTCGGTGTCTAGGGGGAGAAATGTGTAAGCAAATAATTACAGAACAATGTGAATCACATTATAGAAGAGGAACAGGAGACCCCCCAGGAGTGGGAAGAGAGTGATTAGGAAACAGAAAACTGATCTAAATCGGGGAAGAGGAAAAGGACTTTCCCAAGAAGACAAGAAGAAGAAGAAGGGTGTTCTAAGCGGGGAGCGATAGGTGTGACGGGACAGAGGCCTGATGACACCAGGGGCCCTTAGGGGCTGCAGAGGGGAAGCATGGAGGAGTGAGTTCAAAGGTGAGTCACGGAGAAGCCAAGTGAGCCATTAGGGGTTTGCATTCTGCAAACTGTGGAACCATTGCTGAACTATGGGGGAGCACTACAACCAGATTTGGGTTTCAGAAATGTCAACCTGGATGGCTGTAATATGGATGATGAACATGGGGACACAGAAAAAGACGGTGAGAAGTTACTGGAGTGATTTGGGCAGGGGAGACTATGAACTTGACAGTGGTCGAGGGAAGGAAGGGAGCAGAATGCTTGTGGACACTAAACACCAGCTTGATTCGATGGGACAGCTCGACACTTGGACAACTTAGCCAACCTATTATGAATTGACTGGTGTTTTGCCATTAGAGTTAGCGAGCTAATTCCACAGGAACCCTGTGTTCATGGGAAAGTACACAGTCTTCTAAACAACCTTTTACAAACGAACATTTAGATCCATCCTGTTTGGGGAGAAGGCCCGCTTGCCTTCATCAGGTTACTGTCCTTCAGGCCAACAAAATACAAACATTTCTTCCCACATGCACTTTTGCTTATTGAAATCATGATTAGCTCATCTTAATGTTGAGCTACAACACAGAAACACAGCTGGATTGTCAATTTTGTTTTTACAGCAAATGTTACTTTGCTAATTTATTTATTTCTGACCGCTCTAGGAAAAGCTAAATAAAATCTTTTTAAATAGCCTTTGACAGATGGCAACCTATGAGAAGTGACCTGAAAAGGAGATGGCAATGACAGTGAATGTTTCCCTGTTAAGAAACACGAAGAAGGAGGGAGTCAGCTATTTCTCCCATTATCGTTAAACTCGGTGAGGATGGGGGCAAGCAGGGCAGCCTGTAACGTAACACAAAAGAGAAAGTGCTCGAGTATAAGCTCTGTGAGGGTAAGAACAAGGCTGACCAAAACTTAGCACTGTAACTTCACAGTACAGAGGCCCAATAAATATATTCTGGAAGAGAGGGGAGGAAAGAGTGAAGGAAAAAGGAGGATAAGGAAAAGGGAGAAAAAGGGAGGAAGGACTCACTGAGGTCAGGGAAGACACTTGGGACTTCCCTGCCGAGACTCTGCCCGTGGCAGATGTTCTCTGGCCACTCATACCTGTGCCTTGGATCAAGGAAGAATGAGGAACAGCAAAGGAGATAAAAAGTTGAAGCTCAAAATGCTTCCTACTATCTCAGCCACTCCTGCCCACTTGATGGGTCCCCTAGTTCTGCTTTAAACATGTATGCCTTCTGCAAACAGCACATTGCCTTCTGCAAACAGCACATTGCTCTCAACTCTGCCGGGATGCTTGTCCCTCACGTCACAACTCAAATATGACCCCTGATAACGACTTTAGCTGACCCCATGTGTACATTTGATCTTGAAGCCCTACACTTCGATATTTTATTCTTTCTACAGTGCTCATCATCCCTCCCGATTATTTATTTATGTGTTTAGTAAATCACTGCCTATATCCTTTCCAGTGGATTATAGGTGCCAAGAGAGCAAAGATCTTGGTTGCAGACTCCCAACAACAGTTGCTGGCATCTAGTTTGTTCTCAATGAATAATTTGCTGAATAAATATCACATTAAAGAGAAAAGGACAATAAAAGGGTGGATCTGAAAAGCACAGTGCCTGGTGAATTTTTAAAAATATAAGGAAACAGAATGAGATCTATAACAAAATTCCATGTGTGCAGATTAGAAATACAGGCAAGCATTTTGCAAGGCATTACAAGTATTGACTATATTAAGGAAGGCAAGAGATTGAGGTGCAGAAATAAAAGGAGCTATATACATATAAGCAAACTAAAGAGAAAGAAGCCAGTATGGGCTAACTATAATCATGGCCGTGAGCTGAGATTTGGGAAAAGGAAGAAGTGAAATTAGAGGGACTTGAGACCAGACTCACAGTGAATTATTAGACGTTTGTGTGAATTAATAGATCAATGAACTGCTTAGTAAACTGTATACTCCCTGATATCGATTATTTTCCACTGACCTTTTGGTGAGTATGACAGAATCCCAAATAAAGATCCCCCTTCAGATGCTATAAAGAAAAGAGATACAAAATGCCTGGACTGGCCAGGCATGGAAGTCAAGATGCTGATGCCCAGAAAGAGCAAACCAGGGGAGCCAGGCCCTACACAGATGAGCAGAGTCTCTTCTGCCCGGAGACTCACCTGCTAAATTTCCCACCCTTGACTCAGTCTTCTAGAACTTTCCCAACCTCCTTACCCTTACTAATCAAACTGTTTTCACTAGTGTATTTATAGGATTCCCGAAGTTAGTACTTTAGAAGCATGAAATCTAAGTGGAGAGTTCACTCTCCTCCCCACCCCACGCCCCCTCACACATGAGGAAACCAGCTGGCGAGAGGTGACAATGAGCCGGACAAAGCAGAAGTGAGTCCCCATAAACCTCATCTGGCTGCAAAGTGGAGACACAAATAAGCCCCAAACTCAACAAATGTTAGCACTAGATGAGTTGTAGCTATCAGGCCAACACTCCTCCCCTCCTGGGTCATCCAATTCTGGAGGGACTACATTCACACAGTGACTGGCCGAGCTTCCTGTCCAGGGCTCATTCCTGCGGCTTCTCCACCAACCCAGGGTGGACATATGTGACAAGGACCAGCTCATCAAGACATAGGGTTTGCGTCCATCATCCCCACAGAATGGAAGACGTGTACTAAGCCTTTGAAATAAAGCCATTATTTTTTCACTGGAAACCCTTTGGCTTCCACTTACTTTCCAAAGTTCTGAACATCCAATATTTTACCAGTAATAGATAATAATAGCTTGTGTGACTCTCAACATGTATTTCTCAGTTCTACTCTTTTATTCTGGTAATATATCAGCCTCTATACAGAAATGCATATACATTCAAAGTTCTGCATTTACAAACACTGCTTTTTCTAGTCATTACTGCCCCATGCGCTCAACCATCTGTATTACTTGTGGTGCAGAAAGGAAAGACAGGGGGTGGGGAGGGGCCATAAAAAGAAACTCTCTGCTCTTAAGATAACTTGCGGGTGACCCCCGGTAAATGACAGGCAAGCAAAACTTCAAGGAACTTGTTACTTGAGCTTGAATTTCAAGCCAACATCTCCCTGCATTTCTAATGAAAAACGGATCCTTCCCCCTGCTTTTGAAGTGCTCTTTGGGAATTGTTTGAGTGTTCTTTGCTATCTTTTATACCCAGCCTAAGGACTCTGACAAACTCTCTCTTCCCTTCAAAGGCTTGTTAACTATGTGATGAATGCACCTGTCACTTCCAATTCTAACCTGACTTTCTGTTGTGATGGCTGTAGAATTTGGTATCTATGGCAACTTTTCAGTGGTTCAACATCGATTAAAAAATGATTGGCTTATCAGGGTTGCTAGGCTGATTGATGGAAATGATCAGGTGCTCAAAATAATCATGACAGATAAAGTCTCTTAATTAGCTAGTGTTTGCAAGATTCAGAAATTTTAGATTTTGTTATTTTTCTTATTATTTCCATGCAAAAGTAACTGAAATTTAGTTCTACTTAAATAGATACAAGTTATTTTAGACTGTTTCGATGAAGGAAATGTGATTTCAACCATATGTCTTACTTAGAAGTCAAATGGTATATTTTGTCTACCCTGGAAAATCCACTTCTTGATTTTTTAATATTCCAAGGTTGGAAACTAATTTATGGTCTTTAAAAATCAAGTTCAATACCAAGATACTTTTGAGCCAGGTTCAGCGCATTTGCAAACTAATTATACAGCTTTTTATTTTAATGCTTCCTCAAGTATCTAAAACCAGCCAAGACAATATAAAGAAAGAGAAGCATTAACTGGATCCTGACCTGAAGTTTAAGAGTCTTATTAGACTCTTAGAATTTAATAGAATATTTTACGCTGATACCTTTAAAAATATAACCATGTGCCAATAGCATACAATTTTAGGTATCCACCAACTTTTTTCACTAACCAGGTAGTTGCTTTTGATTTCATTTATTTCAGGCATTTTTATTTATCTAACAATGTAAAAGTGATAATTTCATATAATTTAGGGCATTACTTTATCTTTTAAAACAACTGTTATTGTTTTCTAGGGCTGCCACAGCAAAGTGCCATAAACTGGTTGGCGGCGTTCTCATGTGTCCCTGTCTTGACAGGGCCATCTTCTCCTAAGGACACCACTCAAGTAGGATTAGGGTACACTTCTAGTCCAGTATGACCTCATCTCAACTAATCACGTCTGTGCCAAGTAAGGTCACGTACTGAGATACTGGGAGTCAGGACTTTATCAAATGAATCTGGAGGCCCACAGGATATCCCATGACAATAACACATTAGTCTGTGATCGTAAAGATAAGATTGCTTTGGAGACTAAAATAAGTACTTTTAAGGCAAAACTGGCTTCAAGAAAACTAAAACGGGAGGTAGGTGAACATGGCAAAAACTGAAAGCTTACACAAAGAATTACTGAAATTAGAGGGGAGGTGGATTGTAAAACTGGTCACAAACTTTTCCCCTCCCAGTTTCCACATCCTTTATAGCTCATCCTTGCAGACACTCCTGCCAAGAAAAGGAATCTATTTCTCTACACCATGATTCTGGGTGGCCTTGGAGTGTCATTGGTCAATAGGATGTTAACCGGCGAGCAACGCTTAGGAGCTTGAAAAGCACACTCACTGGGCCCACCTTGTCGCCCTGCTGACAGAAGACAGACCATATGAAGTAGAACCAAGGCAATTAGCTGGAGGCAGCCAGCCCCCCAGCTGACCCAGCTAGCAACTGCAGACACCTAACTTAAGCCCCAGAGCAGGCAGTCAATCCCCACATCCAGATAAGCAGAACCACCCAGCAGAGCACAGCCCAACTGCCAACATGCAGAATCATGAGGGTTTTTTTTTTTAATGGTGTCTATTGAAAACTACCACTTAAACATTCTCATCCATTTTCTACTTATTTCAATGAGTGATTATATCATTTTCCCAAATTTTTCATCAAAGTTGCTGGTAGGGTCTCAGATATATTGGTACATGGCAAAAACAAACACTAAATTAATTTGGATGAAAGTAAAAGAGCTAGACAAGGAAGGTGTCTTGCAGTATTCTATTCTGAAGTCCATTTAGTTTCTGCCCAAAAAATAACCTTCATGGCAGAGAGAGGAGCCCGGCCTGATAAGAGCAAAGCAGATGAGTCAGGTGCCTCGCAGTGTCCTTCTCTTCCTACAGGACATTTGCTGGTCAGGTGGTTGCAGAGTCAAAGAAGAGATTGCCATAAAATTTAACACTGTTATTGAGAATTAAACTGTGGGGCTTTATGATAATTATTCCCATAATCCAACCTGAATTCAGCTCTGTGTTTGAAAGCAAATCTGAACAATATAATGGAAAGAGGATTAGACTCAAAATTGCAACTCCTGAGACCCCTTCCCCAAAGGCACCCACACCTATTTATATTGCCCTCATTGGGTTTTCTCATTGCAACTAATCTTTCAGAAACACAAATCTGATCATGCTACCCCCTGTTTTAAAGTTTTCCGCTAGTTTCCATTGTTCTTAGAGTACCAACCAGATTCCTTAATATAGCCTTTATGATTGAAATGGTCTGCTCAGAATGTCATCACAAAATACTGTGGACTAGGGGACAAAAAAGAGAAATTAATTTTCTCAGTTTGGGAGGCTGAATGTCCAAGATCAAGGTGACCCCAGGTTGCCTTCACCTTGGCTTTCTGATAGCTGACTTCTCCAGGTGTCCTCACATGGCCTTTTCTCTTGCATGCACGTCTGTGGTGGCACTCTCTCTTTCTATAAGGACAGCAAGCTGACTGGATTAGGACCTGCCCTCATAACCTCATTTAACCTTAGCTATCTCCTTAAAGGCCTGATATCCAAATGCAGCCACTTGGGTGGAAGGGTAGGACTTCAAATATGATTTGGGGGAGAATACAATTCAGACCACAACAATGACCCTGCTTGGTCTGTCTCTGCCCACCTCCCCAGAACATTTGTGTGCCGCTAACTAGCCCCTTACCTCTATGCTCTAGTCACTCTGGTCTTCTCCTCTACTGGATTGTACAGGCTTTTAGCAGTTGTGATTTTATTTTTACCTAGGAGATACCTTGCCCTCCTATGAATGGAAATTCTAAGACAGGAAAAAAAATTGTGTCTGGCTTTACTCATCAGATTATTCCCAAGTTGTGCTTTCACATACTAGGCCCTCAATAAAAGTTTATAAAATAACTAAAAAAATTAAGCAAAGGGTTTAAGAGTTATAGTAGACACACAGGTTAACACGACTTGAAACTATGGAATTGATTCTTCTCTATTCTTGCTCTCTTGAAATAAACAGTTATTCAGTACCTACTATGTGAAGAGTCTGAGAAGACAAAAATAAATAAGTAGGTGTTAAACAATCCTGCAGGCTGAGTTCACTATTGAGCCACATTCCCTATTCCTATTATATTCCATCTTCAGTCTACTATGACATGCATATAAACAACCACCGAGATCTTTTTAAGTATATGATACTTATTTAGCATTGCTATTAACATTCATGGCACATATATTATTTGAAAATTTTAATGCTAGAAATAAAAATCATTCTATGTCATTAAAAGTTTAAAAGGAGATTGTCATGCTTTTAGAGATGTAGCCTGATTATAGTCCCAGGAAAACGACTCTCAATAAATTCTTTATGGTTTTATGGGTAGCTAGAGAGAAAATACCGGTAGGATTTTAAGATACATAAATAATTGAAAGATACATACTAATTTTAAAACTCATTCCCAGGACTAATGTTGCTATTAGGTGAACCACATCCACACTGCAAACCCCCGCACGCGCACGTGCAAGTGCACACACACACACTTTTTCGTAATGTTATGATATAAAATGAATACAGAAGAAGTAGAAATAAAACGTGTATCACACAATGCTTCTAGAGCCTAACAACTTTATTAAGGACAGAATTTAGGTGATTTTACTGGCCCCAAAACTTGACTCTATAAATTCCTATAAATTTGAAAAGTGTAGCTTCCATTTAATGTTTGCTTGAAATTGGCCAAGCAAACTGTTAGCTGTTTTACAGATATTATTAATTAATAATTATTATTATTAATAGTAATTAATAATTGACTTAAAAAGATTAAACTCCGTTAGTTATTTTAGAGATATTATTGTAACCTTCCCAATAATCATTCCCATTTTACACAAGGGAACATCCCAGATCAGAAAACTTAAACCACGATTAATAAGCAGCAAAGCTGGGGGCTAAACTCGAGCCACATGCTCTCTGCTTTATCTCATGCTGCCTCAAAACTGTCAATAATAGGTTCTCATTGACTCCATTAGTAGAAAATCTGGGGTATAAATAAGAGAATCAAATGAATTAAAGTAGGTCTTTGTCTCTATTTTAAGGCTGGGAATGTGATTCCTAAATGCCTCTGGACCTCAAGAAAGATAAAACAAGCTCTAAGACCTTCTATCCATCTCCATAAAGCAATTCAGTCTCCCCTGTAAAAGGAATTTTTAGCTTAGATGGGGAATGATAAAAATAAAGTCACAGGCAAGGCCAGATTTCTTCGCCTTGGAGATTTGGGGACTGTCCCTATCTAGCGACACCACATCAAATTTCTCCCTGACTGGCAAAAAAAAAAAAAAAAAACTAGATTTCCACTCCTTTTGGCTAAGCTGTCTCTCCTAGAAATCCTCTTTCAAAATGCAAAGAACCTAGTAGGATAATTAGATGATTAATACCTTGGGTCATCGGGTTTACTCAAGCATAGTTAGCCAATCACTTACCAGTACTTACAGAAAGGAAAGGAAGACAAGCAGGTCCTGGGTGTGGAACTCCTTTCCAGAGAAGGGATCGGAGCCCCACTGGACAGTCCACCCTCACTAAGCTGACAGCAAGCAGCCCTAGCTTCCATGAAAGTAGACCCTCCTCTTCTCCCTCCCAGGAAGAGCTCTGTGTTTTGATGTTTCCATCTGTAAAATGAGAGGAAAGGTAGTATTTTATAGGATTGCTCAGAGGTAAAATGGTTCAAACACTGAAAGAAGCGAAATAGGAGGTGAAATGGCCAGACACTGTTCTGAGAACTGAGGAGGGTGCTGAAAACCACACCAGGCACCGATCAGTAATTCAGTATACGTGAGTGTTTCAACCTCCTAGACCTTCACTTTCCAGTTGTCAGTTTAGAGTAATGAGGCTCTGCATTGCAGGTGAGTGAGTCACCCAACAAGTGTTTATTGAATGCCCACTATGTGACAGGCATGAAGATACAATGGGACCATCGTGTGCTGGTTTCTGACATTCATTGACCTTAAACTTTAGAAAGTGAGGCAGACTACCAACAACTATCAACCATCAGTGACAATCATCAACACAAACATTTAACTACAGTAGGTACAAGGAAAAGTAGTGGAGCAGTGGGACCTCAGTAAGGTCTTCCTGAATAAGTGACATTCAAATCGACTTAAAGATGAACAGGTTGGGCAGATAAAAAATTGAGGAAAGAGAACTCCATGGACAGGGAATACTATGGGTTAAGCAGATTCAAGATACACTTCAGGACAGCTAAAAGCATTGCTGCTTCTAAGACCATGCAAGTGTGGTCTCTGCCAAGGATAGAGGTAACTGTGGCCAATGCATGCAGGTGGGGGGGCACAGTCTAGGGTCACTCCCTCGCCACACAACAAGTGGCCACATGGCTTGCGGATGCAGTAGAAGTGAGCCAGCCAAGTGTCCTGGGGGAACATCTGTGCTTGATGGCCTTCATCCAACGCCTGCACATTCCTGACAGCGTCCTGTAACTCCAGAACAGTTCTTCTCACCTCCTCTTCCCTTTCATCCCTCTGATCCTCTGTTCTTTCCTATTCTCTCTCTAGATGAATGTGAATAGCAAATTTTAAGATCTTTTTTGTCAGATTGGCAGAAGTTTAAAATACTAATAATATCAAATGCTGGAATGGCTGCCAAGAAATGCAACATCATCATTCACTCAGGGAATGTGTAATTTAGTGATGCCTTTTTGAAAAACAATTTGGCAGCATCTCACAAAATTTTAAGTGCACATACCTTCTGACTGAGCAATTCTACTTCCAGGAACCATGCTTTAAAAAATACTTGCTTATGTGCACAAAAGGAGAATGTTGAAAAGTTGTATACAGCTTTTTATCAAGGATGATAGTGAAAAAAATAGAAACGACTTATATCCATTAATTGAGAATGATATCAGTAAGTTTTATTGTATTCATATTATGGAATACTATAAAGTCAGTAAAAGAAAGAATTAAACCCTAAATGATTTCTAAGCCATGCAGTTATGGGGAAACATGAATCACATAATCATTAGAATACTCTGTACTCACTTTCTTAAAGCAGCATATGGAGGTATGTAGGCATGTAAATGCATAGAAAGGCAACAAAGCACCCCCAGTTGTGGACTTGTCTAGGAAGAGAAGTGGTGCAATGTGGAGTGAAAAGGAAGTGTTCATGGAGATGCAGTCCCTAGAATGTCAGGTTCGAGGCAGAAAGCAGAAGCGTGGTTACAAGGGGCATCGGGGGGGAGTAGGGAGTCAATGTTTAATGAGTTTCAGTTGGGGAAGATGAATAAATTCAGAAGTTGACAATGGTGATGGTCACAGAACAATGAAAACGTACTTAAAGTCCCTGAACTGTATACTTAAAAATGGCTCAAGTGACTAATGCATATTTGATTTTATGTATATTTTATAACAATAAAAAAGCTGATTAATACCATTATTAAATAATTCCATCAGCATTCATCTCTACTGTGAGATACTGAGGTGAGGGAAAGACTTGTTGGTAGTAAAGATATTTAATGCCAGGAGGTCATCAGACTCCACTCATCAGACTCCATAATCAGAGAATTTATGTTAACAGTATTTACAGGCTGAGCTTCAGTCCAAGCTCCCAATCAAGACACTCTGAAATGGCCTCCTTTAACAACCCAACCTTCGAAATTCCCTACATCCGGTGGTATGAATGAAGGACAGACTCATAAATGTCATCTAAGAAAAGAAACAAAAAATAAAGGACAGAAAGGCCACCAAGATGTAGTTAGCTCTGCTGTTATGCCCCTACTCGGAACCAACAGCTCACTGAGTGCTCCAGCCTGCTGAGAGTGTATCTGCCTTTACAGCATGTAGACAAAGGCTTATTCTGAGCTGGTTTCTTGGAGACAAAGCCCCTAATGACACCAAGTCACGAGATACAAATTAAACTACCCTGTGCCCAAACACGTCACTTTTGGCATCTGCACATCATTACTCGAAGTCCATTGAGCAACACAAAGTGACAACACTGATTACATCCAGCCAGACCACGTCGCAGAGCACCCAAGTAAACACAAACAAGCCCAAGTCTTGTAATGTTTCACTGCTCCTCTATGGGCATCTGTCAGAATAAAGGAGAGGAGATGTTTATACGGGGACAGGAAGTCCAGGTCAAAGGTGGAAGGAGAAAGGCTCCACCACTTAAGAAGCAGCAAGAGCAGGAAGGCAAATGTCATTGACACAAAGTCCATCATCGCCCAGGTAACCAAATATTCCCAGCCTTTGATTTTACAGGCGGGTGATTTATGAATCATGACAAAACAGAAGGGACTTACCTTGAGTTAATGCCCATTTAGCTGAGAGGATAAAACACTGGTGTTTACTCTCGGCACTGTTAATATCCCAAATGAATACTAATCGGACATGTTTATTGAAAACGAGAATGATGCCATTTTCTGCTGCATCTCGTCATCTGAGCAACCTTACACTTGAGAATTGCAAGGCAGGAATTTACTCAGTCTCCAGGAAATGGTGAAAGTCTAAATTAACAAATATGAGCTACCCCAGCATCCCTTAAAAGATATAGAAAACACTGAGGAAGCAAAATACTAACATTTGGCCAGAAGCAGGGACATAGGGTAAACATTCTCAAAAACCTGAGATTGCTTTCTTAACACCAAGAGCAAAATAAAAACTGAATTTTCTAGTGAGAAATACAGGTTGACATTGAGTGGAGGGCTAAATGCTCCCCAGAAACAGTGGAAGGGGCGTGGCCAAATCACACTACATAGAGGGACCTTGGTGTCAACTCCTTGCCCATCATTCACTACAAGGGTCCCCTCCACCACACTGAGGGGCCTCGGAGATCACCCCTCCAAAGTGGGGCCTCTTCACCCTGAAAGCTGAGACGAACACTCTCTCCTTTGTTTGCCTCCATCACCTCTTGCCCCACACAGGGAACTAGCACCAAATCCTCCTCCCGTGGTTTTGACTGCCTCTAAGACAGTTGTTTTCTCCAGCTCTCCTCCGGGTTCAACATCCCTGGTCCCTGGGTGAAGTGACTTTTCAAGCACTGCGGCCCTGCCCTTGCTGTTCTGATAAATGCGTCCACCAAAAACTTCCTTTGAAGCAAAACTTTGAAAAGGCAAATGCTTTCCCTCCCCCGACTAACACCACTCTAAGCTGTTAATGATCAATTACCCTTGTAGGTAGGAAAGCACCTATCATAGACTTGGAAGAAAAACATTAAAGAGAGGGAAAGAATAAGAATAAAGTATTGGGTCAGCAGGAAACAGTGATAACAAACACAAAAAAGGAAGAGGGAGAAATGACAAGAAATATCGTAACTCCTGCCACAATTTTACAATTTTTTCAGGTGAACAAGGTGTATCTGTGTGCACACTCCCACACTCATTAAGGAGCCCCGAAAACTGCCAAATAGTTGAGTGGACCACCTGATACCTTCCCTCTGCCCTTTAATGGATCCTGCATTTTCTCCTTTTTAACAACTTAATCACTGACCCATCATCTTCTCTCCAGATGGACTTAGAGACAGTGTTTGGGTAAAGAGCTCCAATCTCTTTACAAGCAGCCCAATAAAGATAAGTGGAAATATCAAAATTCTCTGTCAACTAAAACCTCAGACTACACAGATTCCTCAGATTTAATACTTTCTAATGGTGACCAGGAGCCAGATGGAATAACCTAATAAAAGTTAAAACCGGGGCAGGCAGAGCTATAATACATATGGTCAAGTAGGTAATTTCAATATGGAAATTTCCTCTGCAGAACTGAATAGGTTCTGTAGGCATTTAAATCTCTCTTGCTGAATTTTTTCAATTCCATGTCTCCATCTTCATCCCTTTCCTTAACCCTAAGTCTGCCCTATAAACCATGAAATCAGCTAATTTTTTTAAGCCAGTGTTCTAAGGTGATTAGGAAAAAATTAAATCCTGCTTCTGACTGCAAACATCAAACTCAATCCAATCATTTATTTACCTTTTGTCTGATATCATTAAAACAGTAGCCATTTTCCCCTCACATGCTAATAAGCCCTTTAAACATCACATCATCTGAACTGATTTTCTTCTACTGCACCAAGCACACATCATCCCCTTCTCAAACAAGTGGAGAATGAACCAGGAGTATAGGAAGGGGAGCAGAAGGTGAGATGTGGCCTACTCAGTCATCTCCTTTGGTAAGAAGAAACGAGGAATACATTCCCATCGCACATCAACTTTACAAAGCACCGTCACGCAAGTGCCCTTGAGTCTCACACACAGTGGGCCAGTGGGGAAGAGTTGTGGGTCCCTTTTACACACAAGAAAATGGAGGATCAGAGAAGTGAAGGACTTTTTCCCATGCCGTGAAGACTGCTAGGGTCTTCTCTGTCACACATCTGAAAAACAACCAGAAGAGCTGGCCAGCTCTGGTTTTCTTTCAAATCCAGAGACCCTGCGCAATTCCAGAGCTCTGATGATGCAAATTTTCCTGGCTGCACCCACTCCTGTGCTTGTGCCCCTTGCCTGCCCAACGTCAACACCAGCACTATCAATGCCTATAAAGGCGTCTGATGATGCTCCCACTCACCTCCTCCCCTGCCCGCATATGGGGAAGTGACCTGAAAAATCAACTCCAATGAAAGCCTCCTCAGTGGAGCTCAAGGAAAGTAACTACCTTGCCAAGGTCAACAACTCGTTATGGAAGCATTAGAATTTGAACCCAAAACAATAATTCCAGGTCTTATTACAGGCATAGTAAGAGGTAGATATTCCCCAAATCCCTGAGGGCACAAGTTGGGATTTACATTGTGTACTGCATATTAGATTTGAGAATTATAAGCGGAAAACCTGAATCATGGACCCCACAATCACGGTGTCAGGAGACAAGCCTTGAAAGATTCCCCAGACAGGAGTTTTGCAGGAGAAGGTCCTGTCATAGGGGATAACCGTGTCCTTTCCATTTGCCACCAAGTTCCACAGAGACCCCAGGTTAGAACTGTACCCTGAATGAATGGCAGAGCCATGCAACTGAGTGACTGACCCTCTGCCCTACCTGCCACCCTGCCTCTCCCATTACCTGTAAAACTGAAGAGACCCCATTCCTAATAAGTACCACCCTGACATGCCCCCAACTCTGCTGCCCAAATCCTTCAAAAATCCACATCAAATGAGTTTAAACATCACCCAACATTTACAGCTGTACATTTAACTCAAGGGAGAGCAGATTCTAGATTATTCTATGCAAGCCCCTGATTTGGGTTCACATTTTGTTGAGCACAAGATGCAAGGCAAGTCCTAGCGCGTGGCCACAACTCGACGATGACGACGCCAGTCACCACTTGCTGAGGACACCTCCATGCCACACACCATGGTAATCCCCTTATTAACATCACCTATTTACTCCTCATTAACCCCAGGAGGGAAATAGTATTATTCCCATCACAGGTGTGAAAACTGGGGCCTGCATGATTAAGAAATTTGCCTGTGGTTAAATAGGGGTCCAGCCAGAAGTCAACTCTTACTTGCCTGATTAAAAGTCCTGGACGCTTAATTGTGGTGTTATCATAAAAACGGACCTCAGCAATGACAAAAACTCAAATGCTTGAGATTGGCAAGAACAAAATACAAATATTCAAGTGCTTACTTGAAACTCCAAGTACACACAATGATGCTGAATCCTGGCAAACAAATAGACACAACATACAAACTCCTTTACAAAGTTATTTCTGTTCTGGGGCCAATTCTAAATACCATATAACCAGACTTTCTGTGTATTTTTGGAACTTTCTCAGGCATAGCAGGAATGAAAACACTCATCCACTGTAGGGGAAGTGGAGATGAAGTGTGGAAGAATGCTTAGCAAGCATGCTGACATTGGGGAGGGGGAGCTGGGCCCGTGTCCCCCTTTTTGGTTGAAGCAAGACCCGCCCCATCTAACTTGGCCCTTCCTTTGGACCCCTTTGCTTGACCACACCATTCTTACTCTTACATCTTTCCCCTATACTCTTTTTCCCACTGTAATGGACTGGAAGGGGTCTCAGGACCCAGAGAAGGGAGAACAGAATGCCCAGGATCAGGTTATGAGGCACCTCAGTTCATTTGTGCCTCCCAAGAAAGTGTCCACTCATCAAACCCCAAGGCAGCCGTAGGAGATAGAAAGTCTACTAGCCCCGGAGTGAGAGGCCAGTAGATTCCAATCCTGGATTCCAATCCTGACCAAATAAGTGTGTAAATTTGAGCCTCTATTTCCTTGATTGTAAAATGGGAGGAAACTGAACCGCCTTTTAAGTTCCTTCTTAACTATGAACCCTAAAATTTCTGTACATGGGATATGGCCAGAAATATCACAAAACAATTGGGCCGCTCTCTGAGGAACTGAGCCCAGATGCCCTTAGCTGTCCTCCTCCAGGGGAATGTCCGAGCTGGCAACCTGCTTCATTTGATCAGGTGAGACCAAGTTAGGATGCATATTTTTCTCTTGCCAGCCCACTTCATCAAATGAATCCGATAATTGCCCAACTTCCACTTTGACTGGTAGGGACACACCTAACAAGGACAGTGTCTCCTAATTCGAGGAGGGCTTCCAAGCACCAAGTGTGAATAATCATTTCCATTCAGCGTGTTGTGGTTTTACGTTATTTCCACGCCAGTGTTGATTTTCTCAAGCAAAGAGACACATAAAGACAAATAAGAATAAAGTTAAAGTGCTAGACATTTATTTTCTTTTCAATCTATCTTCAAGGTGAACCTTTTCTTCCTGGGAAGGACAGGGCATGATTTTAGAAGCTTATCACCAGTCCTAGGGCAAAGTTACAAACTGTTAACAAAGAACTATTGTAATCAAAGGAATTTAACAGAAAGGTTTCTATTGCTGCTTGCCTGGGAAAGTTTTTCTTTCCCTAACTAGTTATTAAAGTATTTATGTTTAAATCAGGGATATTTCAGTGACATCAGAATACAGACCAACCCAAAGCCTTTGTGAAAACTTAAATTACTGCTTGAAAATGTACTGTTAACTTTCAGTTTTCTCATCTTTTCCATTTTTTTAATACTTTGCTACATTCTCTTAGTGGCTTGTCTTGATTCAGTTAGCCAAAGGAGCAAAAAAAAAAAAAAAAAAAAGAACATAGGAACAATGATATTCTTTGAACTGAGTTGAAGGTAGCTATTTAGAATTTGCTAAATTAGATGGACTGAGCATTTCAGTTGTGTGCAGCTCACTCATCTGATAAGTCTTTGATGCATATCTCCATCGACTTGTGGTACGGGCACAAATTAAAGACAGGTGGGGAAAGCCGGTGAGCGCCTCAGGGCAAATCTAGAACATGTTATAACATTGTTATTATTGGCTGGGGTCAGGATTCCACATCGCTCCCCTGCATCAGTAGTTGAGGTTTGTTTGGCGACACTGAGGGAGGCCCCTGATTGGATTCATATTGGGCTGACAGTGGGAGATAAAACAAACTTCGGGGGGCTGCTGCAAGGCAAGAAGAGTGTGTCCTGTTGGCCAGGAAAGAAAGCTGCAAAGGGTGGCGGCAGCATTGGCTTAGGGTTTTGGGAGGAAGCAGAGAGGGAGGCTGGCAGAGCTTTCTTCCTCCCCTGGGTCGCCAGTGCCCACTGGCCTCCCAGCGAGACCTGCCACCTCGCATAGTCTGTCCTCTGTCTACGCACCCACCCCCGCCCTTATTGCACTCCTCAAATGTATCCGTATTTCCTTGTCTGAAAACTTTTTCACTCAGAACAGTGCCCTGGTTCAAACTGGCTTCGTTCAGACTGAGACACAGACATCCCCTAGGGAGAAAGTTTGGTCTCCTCCGTCAATGTCAAGTTCTAGGACTCTGGCACACAGCAAAGGGTGAGGGGAATTGGTCTCATGTACCTCATCCCTGCACTCTTTGGCTGGGTGCCTAAAAGCAAAAAACAAAAAGCCATGTCAGGACCTGAGCAGTGTGTGCAAGTCCTGCTCGCTCTTTGGTAGCAACTAGCCCTTGTTTGCTCCCATATAACCATTTCTCGAAGGCGCAGGGGTGTTCTCGAAGGTGCTGGCCAGCACCCCAGAGCGCAGGAAGCTGCCCAGGCAGTGGTGTGCTGAGAACAGCCCAGGACAGTCGTGTGCTCTCGTCAAGGGAGCTCCATGTCCGCAGGTACCTTCTACTGCGGAAACTTGACACTGAGTGATTTTTGTGGGTGAATACCATGCTGAGCCCCACCCTGTGGAATCCTAGGGACCTCACAGCATCTGCCCGCTCAGACTCCACCCTTTGGGTGCCATTGCCATGTTACACTTAACTCTGGCTGCCACTCAGGGTTCCGAGGAACCGTGGGAGCTTGCACGGGATAGGATGAGACACCACAGCCCCCGTCAGCAGCGGGACGCCGCCTGTCTCCTGCATCACACACAGCTTGGGAGCCCGCCCTCCTGGCTCCTTCTGTTTTCGGCCAACTCTCACCATACTAATAACAACCTTCCTAGACTGCTTACCTCGTACCTGGAGCTTTCTACGGATGAACTCCATGAGCACTGTTGCAATCCCCATTTTAACGGTAAGGAGACTGGACTGGAGGTAAGCAACCTGCCCGAGATCTCAAAGCTAGGAAATGAGGATTAGAAGGCAGACTTTTGCACTGCCCGTCTTGTGCCCGGAAACCATTATATTTTCCTGTTACAGATGCCGATGCCACCAGAATTGCCCTAGATATTCATTTGAAGCCTGAGTAAAATCTGAGGGGGCTGGGGAAACAGATCACATAATACTAAGGATGGCCCCAGCTAGAGACTTGAACATTTGGGGGCAGGGAAGTGGCTGCATTCACTGTCCCTTCCCTTAGTGTAAGCATGCAACTGGGGGGCACCTGGGGACCCTCTAACTTGCACGCTCTGAAGGTGGCCCAGCCACGTGGGCACACACAGACGAGGAGACTTGTAGTGTGAAAGCACTTTAATGGAGCTGGTGCGCATGGAGAAGAAAGGGTATTCCAAATAAAACACCCAAAGTTACCCATCCCATAAGTGAATGCTCAGCCAAACAGGGTTGGCCCCAAGCAGGACCCCTGAGCCCCAAAAGCTTGCCACAAGTCTAAGACACCTTCTGGTAGGAGACACAAGAAGGAGACAAAAGAGGCCGGGCAAGTCTGGGACAAATTAGGTAACAGCTGCCAACGGGAGCCTCCCCTTGTCTCTCCCCCAGGTCTCTCTCCCACACATGTCTCTTCTGGGTCCCCCAAGCCCCTGGTGCAAGTCCAAAGCTGAGAAGAGGGGGCCTCCCTGGTGGCGCAATGGGTTAAGTCTCAGCCTATGAAGCTGTCCAGAGTCACTGTAGCACGAGTTCAATCCCCGGCCAGGGAGCTTCCCACATGGCGCAGCAGACCTCTCCTGCCACGCCCGCTGCTCCCCTCAGCAGTGCACTTCAGCAGATCTGCCTGTTCTGCTCCCCGCTCTGTCTCTGGCGAATCCTCTCACCCCCCCCCCCACCACACACACCTCTGGCCTACACCACAACTTGTAGGCATAATAAATCTTTAACAATTGAAAAGCTGAGGAGCAAGCACTCTTCTCCGCTCCTGAGCCCACCCAGCTTTCATGTTACATAGCTTCACCTGGCCACTCAGTTCCACTCTTCATTAAGTGGGGGTGGGGAACCTGGTACCCCTAATGTTAGCACAGGAATTCTGGAAGGTTGGGCTACAGACCACCAGCTTCAAAATCACCTGGGACGTTCATTAGGGAGCCCTGCGCCTGCGCTCTGCGCCATAGCTGCTCACCAGGGTGCGGAGGCCAGGCCCAGGCCTGCTGGGCGGTAAGTTCCCAGGTGCTTCCTAAATGCACTAATATTCCACAAAACTCCTCTGAAGTGATCAATGAAATGGTGTCTGTTGGCACTTTGGGGGGTTAGAGGAGGTCTTTTTCCATGTTGGCCCAATGAAGCACAATGTAGCAACAAACACACGTTCCTTGACAAAACATGTTTAGGAAAGGAACAACATAACCCTCTTCCCACGCCGTCCCCCCCAAAAAAATTGAAAGTGAGCGAAGTTCCATTGTTGACTCTAAGGATGCTTGGTTTGCTTTGGGTTTTCTTAGTTTTATTTTGTTCACTTGGTTTGGTTTTCCCCCCTTGAAAGATTTTGATGTTTTGGCCTGCAGGGTCCACATTCCCTAAAATGTTTTTAATATGTAGTTTCTGAGGCATCAAGGCAGGATTCATCCCAGGGAGCTGGCCACAAGCCCTTAGCACCACTGGGAGGTGGGGAGAGGGGTGTCACCACCCCCAGCCAGGTCTGACCAGACTCCTGGAGAAGGGACAGCAGTCTAGAAATGTTGTCATGGAAACAAGTTCAGCTCTGGAAAGAACTGTAAAGACTATCCAGTGAGACCTCAACTGTTCGAGACCAGAGACATGAGGAGAACTGCCAGCACTAAGAATCTAGATTAGGGCTTCCTCCTCCCAATCTGGTTCTGGAAAGAACCCACCCATGTTTCCCGAAAGGTTATTTGTATACTCCTTCACAATTTTATTTCCTTTCTGCTTCATCTTTCTGTAGGTGCTAATTATTAATACTTCTCTTTAAACCAACTCCAGTTGTTACTCAAATTTATTCAAGAAACAAACTTTGAGTCAGTGCTATAAATGGAAGCTCAACATCAGTTGCTAGAAAAAGATCCCAAGTCCCTGTCTGAATTCCCTGAAATGCAGCAGCCAAGCGGATGGAGATAAGGAGGGACACGCCAGAGGCATCGCTTGCCGGGGTTCTAAGCCTGGAGCCTGTTTCCCCTTTGTCAAAAGTGGGGGCCAATCAACTGGGACTCAGCCTTGATTCCTCCCAGGATTAAAAGAATTGAAAAGGAAGTATAATTTAAAATAGAATTTAAAATCCACCCTACGTATCATCATCTCCCTCACGGGGGCCGGGTGGGGGTGGCATTCTTTGCTGCGGCTGCCCACACTTTGGAATAGGCCACGCTCCACAGCCCTGCACCCAAGGCCCCAAGTTGTCTTCTCTTGCAACCTTGCCCCATGAAACAGGACCATGGAGGTGATACGGCCTCCAAAGCAAGTGCCCAGCAGAGAACAGGTCACTGTGTGTGGGTATTACCCTCCCACAATTGCAAGACCCCTCAGGCCCAGGGAAGAACAATAAGGGGATTTATTTAACAAATATGGGAAACAAGGTGTTTCAAGGCCAGTGGCAGCTTCCTCACCCCAGTTAGGATCCCAAGGCCGCTCATCCAAGAGGTGCCATTCTGCCAACAAGAGTGTGGCGCGCGTGGCTGGCAAGCCACAGGCCAGGGACCAACTCACTACAGCTGGACGCGCTCACGGGCAGGGCCCGAGATGAAGCCACAGCAGCCCCAGCCACGGTCTGAAGGTTGGGATGGACAGTACCAGATGCCAAACCAGACAGCAATGGAGGCAGAAACACCGGGAGGCAATGCTGGCAAACAGCAGCTCTCAGAGGTGACCCAGAGAGAATGCCCATCGCCCATCAACAGTGCTGGATGGCACTGGCCAACACCACCACTGCCGGTCACTCGCCTGAAGGCTCTTTGTGAGTCGCGGGCCCACACCGACAACAAACAGCTCTTTGAGGCGCGAGGCCCGAGGCCTGGAGCTCCCTTCAGGTGAAGTCAGATAGGCTGGGGCAGCTGCAGCCCCCAGCCTCTGTGAAGACCTTTGGCTTCTCTGCAAAGCTTTTCAGCTTCTCTCCTTCCTCCCGAAGTCAGCTGCTGGATGCGTCTTCCTCCCTCCTCCCCGGAGGTCAGGAACCGTGTCCCTCTCACACAGAGTGAGAGGGCATCAGAGGCCAGTGGGTCTAGTCTGAGTGACCCCATTCTGAGCAAGCGAGTTAGAGAACGTGCATCCAAGCAAGCCTACGAGTATAGACGTGCAGTCAGAGAGCAGCCGGCCCAAGCTGGCACCTGCCCTGCTTCAGCTCCTCTCTCCGGGGCCTCCGCCTACAAGTCTGATTGGACCAGTTTCAAGGCTATGGCTGAATGGACCATTTACCAATCAGCTCATAGCCCGCACCTGATCAGGCCATTCTACGATCCAGGCCCCAAATCCACAGGCCTCTCCATTGCCTGCAGCTGGGGGAGCCGGAGCGCTGGCGAAGTAGGGACACCACTGCCACCCACCATCACTGCTGGTCTCTGCAGCAGAACCCCAGAGCGGGGTGAAATGCCCACCCCCCTGCCGCTTGCACTGCCCACAGCAGTGCTCTGGGCCCCAAGGTGGGGGTCTCCAGTTTCACCCCTTCTCCCCTCTCTCTCCATGCCGTTCAGACACTGGACACTGATACACAATGGAATTGGCAATGGTCACCCCTTTCCAGCAAAAAGCCTGTGTAGAGGCAGGAAGACTCGGGAGCACAGGTTCTCTATAGAGCTGCACAGACAGGTCTAAAGGGAAGCAGGAGTTCTGGAGCCCTCAGAGGCCTTTTATGCTTTTTAATGGTTTCTTGTAGGGAGGCATCCAGGTACAGGGCAGGCAATGGTGCCGGGGGGGCCGGGAGGCTGGCAGGCCTCCCAGCCCCCAGCAAATCTTCATTCTTTCTGGGCTCTCCGGTGGCGTCTTGTGGCCTCTGCCACACC
Organism: Scalopus aquaticus; assembly: GCA_004024925.1. Taxonomy (NCBI): domain Eukaryota; kingdom Metazoa; phylum Chordata; class Mammalia; order Eulipotyphla; family Talpidae; genus Scalopus; species Scalopus aquaticus. Next base: position 37,892 of record PVIJ01006832.1, read on the forward strand.
CCAGACGGAAGTTTCTCTGCTTCTCCTCTGTCTCTGCTGCTTCTGCTTCTCATGTTCTACTGCTGTCACTGCTTCCTCTGCTTATAAGCCCAGTCTCTGGCCCAGGTGTGCCCACTCACACATGCCCACATCCCACTCCAGGTGCCCGCCTTTAGGCATGCGTGTAGGCCTGCAGAGGTGCATCATTGGGGGGAGGGCGGAAAAACCTGACAGTTCTCACTTACCCTACAGCCTGCATGGAGAGCAGTGCGCTCTTGCCTTTCCGATGGTGGCTCAAGTGAACCAAAGTTACAAAACGTACATAGGTGAGAGGTGCTCGATCATTCCTCCTCTCCAGCATCTGACCTGTCTCCTGCCACCTATAAAACAAAGCACAAATCCTTAGTCCAGCATGTAAAGCCTCCGCCACCTGGCCCCAGCATACTTTTCACAGACTCAAGGTCCTTCAGAGCTGGGATGCACTTAGAGTCCTTCCATTGCAATGTGGTCTCTAGCCAGCCCTCCAGGATCCACCAGAGGCCATGGTTCACAGCTGGCTTCCCACCTGGAGAACTTGGAAAGCTTGGGCTGCACCCAAGAAGCCCTGAACCAGAATCCCGTGGGTGGAGCCAAGGCATCACTAGTTGAAAAAGCTCCCTCAGGTGACTCCACCACACAGCAAGAAAGCCACTCACTCTTGGGCCACGCCTCATGCCTGTGGAGATGAGACCTCCCGGAGTGACACCCAGGAATGTGCACTGAAATAAACGCAGGGAGATTGGAGTGTGAAACCAGGATGAGTCCAGTTTCCACGGTCTATCAATCCAGAAGCAGAAGCACCAGTGGCTAAGTCACAGAAGCGCTGTCAAAAACTAGTTAGCGGCAGAACTCAAGGCAGAATTCCTATGTCCAGATGCCTGGTCAGGGCCCCCCATGATGCTCTGCTGCATTCTAAGCTTTACTCCAACTCTGCTACACCTCCAGCCAGGCCCATCTGGCCGCTGACCCCTAATCCGTCCAGGCTTTGTCAGGTCAGAGCACTGCCTCCCCCTGGAAGCGCCATGCCATTCCTTCCAGATTAGCTAAGTCCTGGCTTGGCTTTCTGTAAGGCCCTCCCCACTTCCTGCACACACCGCTTCTCCCTTCTCCCCACCCGTCTTGTACTGACGGTCACGCTTTAGCATTGAGTTATTCTGTAATAACACAGTGTAGAAACTCCCAGAGGGCAGAGACCATGGCTTATGTTCTCCTCATATCCGCCCAGTGCATTCAGAGTAAGCACTCAACAAATGCTCTTCCACTCCCAGACAGCAAACCTCAAGACCATTCAAGTATAGCTCATTGAAAATCACCTTTGGGGCCCCTTTCAAAAATCTGTTGCAAAGGGGAAAAAAAGAATAACTTTCTGTGTTTCTCCTTTTTTTTCTGTTCCATCTTTTTAAATAGTCTTGAGGTTTATGTCACTTGCAATCCCGTGGCAATAAACTTGATGCCCAGAGTACCTGACTTTTCAAGAGACCAGCGTGACACACTCAAAGATATTACGCATGTCTTCCTTTGTACGCTGTCTTTCAGCAAATGTCAATGGCTTTTCGGAATAATAGACAATCCTGGACAATTGCAACACCTGCATATGTACTGTTAGAAACCACTCAGTCTTAAAAATAAGCATAAAATCCCCCCATGCCTCAGGGAATAGAGGAATATATAAATATGGCAGCTCTCATCTTACCTCTCAGAGCTTAGCTCATTTGATGTCTTCAAATCAAAAAGCCCCAAAGCTTCCCCACCCAGAACTCAGCTTTAGAATTTCTCATTAACTCACAATGTATACAAATATCAAATCATTATATTGTACACCTGAAACTAATATAATGTTATATGTCAATTACACCTCAATAAAAATAACAATAATAATGAAAGATTTCTCATTAAGAAAATGCTCCAGTTTCTAATTGGCTTTATTAGAGCTTTCCCAAATCGTCTGGATATTTTCTGCGCAAATAAGCGACCCAGGTATAAATTACCTTGTTAGTGGTTAACACCAAGAATTTCATGCTGGTAGAAATGTAAAATGGTGCAGTCACTTTAAAAAATAGACTAGCAGTTCCTCAAAAGGCTAACTGTGGCATTATCATGTGATCCAACAGTTCCCCTTGTAGGGTGTATGCCCAAGGGAAATTAAAACATACACAAAAAATTGTACAAATATATCCATAACAGTGTTATTTATAATAGCCAGAAAGTGGAAACAACCCAAATATCCATCAACTGCTGAACCAGTGAATAATGGTATATCCATACAATGAGACATTATCAGCCATGAAAAGAAATGAACACTGACGACAACATGGTGGAACTGTGAACGCATGATGGGAGAGGGAGAAGCCAGACACACAGACACACACACACACACACACACACACACACACACACACACACGTCTCCATCCCTATAGGATAGCAAATCTATAGTGACAGAAAGGAGATGAGCAGATGCCTAGGCTGAGGAGTAGAGAGAGGAACTGAGTTTGAATGAGTACAAGGTGTCTTTGTCAAGAGATGAAAATGTTACAAAATTGATTGTAGAGATGGTTATGCAATTGAATATTAAACATTAAATTGCATACCTGAAGTGAGTGACTTTCAAGGTATGAGTTATCTATGAATGAAGCCTTAACATTTTAAAAAGTTTTTTTAAAAAGAGCATTCCAATCTCTCTTACCAGCTGGGTAATCTTGGGCAACTTCCTTACCTCTCTAAGTCTCAGTTTTCTCATCTGTAAATTATTTTATTATATTATTATTTTATTTTAAGGCCTGAATTATTTTATTATAAGGGTTAAATAAAATAATCCAGGTGGAGGGTGTAAATATACAGTGAGTCCTCAATAAAGGTTAACTATATTTACTATTATCTCCTACCTCCCAGAGGAAGACAATAAATCTGGAAGTCTCCTGCCAGGAACCCAACTGAATTCTATGTAAGAAATAAAGCAGCAGAAAAAAAGGGGAAATTTCCTAACATCTTTCTTCCCCTTTTTACTTCCACCAGACTCTACTCCATCCTTGCCTCCAACCCCCACAGCCCACGTTAAAAATGGGTTAAAAGATATTCTTCTCCTCTCTGCATAATTTCCACTCCATGAACTGCCATTTCAGCCACTGCAGTAATGTTCCAGAAATTCTAGAAACGTGGAAGAACTGACCAGGAGAAGAAAAGTGTGTTTAATTAAAGCAATGGGTGGAAGGCAAATGGAAGAATGCTTACCTGCTGGGCACACCTCACACATCTTCCCAGGCTCAGAAAAATTCCATTCTGAAGGGCACTGAAGCTATTACTATCTGGAGCAGCCAGTCACTGAGAAATTACGCTCTGGGTTTCAGCTCAGCCAGCTTTCATTACTGTCGAGAAATAGCACCATATAATTCAACCCGGCTCAACTCTTACCTCTCCTCTCAAGACTTCCTGCTATCCCAGTCCACAGAGACTACTCCCACCATTGAATTCCTGCAGGATTAATTCGATAACATATGAAATCACCCAGGACTGAGGCCAGCACATTAGCGAATGTTCAAAAGCCATCTCTCAGCCATCCTGCAGCACTTGCTATTGGCACCGGTCCTCTGGCTCCCAGAAACCTCCACCCTAGGTTGGCATTTATCTTTTTATATAACCAGTTTCCATATTCTCAACCCACCGGTAAGCTCAGGGAGGACAGGGACCTGGAAGTCCCCACATCATGAGCTCCTCTGGAACAGGCACTCAATAAACACTTGATGATGATAATCCCTACGCCCTTTATATGCAAAATAATGTCTCTGAAGATGTGGGAAAAGTGGTACTGAAAAGTTATTCAATTTAAAGGCATATTTTTCTATTGAGATTTGCAATCAAAGCTGCATGAATAGATGGGAGGATTGACTTAGAGCAGCAGGAGTAAAACAATGTTGTGCTTCATCAAGGGCCAAATGTGCTCAAGGGGCAACATTTATAGTTAACCTGGTTGACTCCACTGTCCTCCAACATCCATCCAGTTGCCATTAGGAATCCAGAGCTGATTGTCTAAACTGAAGTAGAAAGTATTATAGAGGTACAGCTAGAGACGGGTTATTGAGTCTAAAAGGAAGGATGTTTCCTTCTGGTCCTACCTCATTTTTGTAGGACATGTTACAGAACAGCTCTGAACCTCAACTCCCTACCTAGCACTTGCAGGATAATAAAATCTACATCTTAGTATCATTGTGAAGTAAAAGACACAATGTACAGGGGGGCCTCCCTGGTAGTGCAGGGGTTAAAGTCTCAGAACTATGAAGTTATCACCAGCCACTGCACCATGAGTTCGGTTCCCGGCCAGAGAGCTGACCCACATGGCACAGCAGACCTCTCCTGTCTCACCACTGCCCCCCTCAGCAGTGTATTTCAGTTCTTGTATGCACTTAACCAAGACAACTTAGTAAGAGACTAAGAAAAGGTTTGAGGGTATAAGGTATCCTGGAACTTCTAAAAATTCCCGAGTAAAGCACTGCAGTAATTCTAATTTACTTTTACTGTACATTGTGTCTTTTTTAGAAAAAGATTTATTTATGCATACAAGAACTGAGGTGTAGGCCAGAGTTACAGAGGGTAGGAGGATTCACCAGTGGGGAGCAGAACAGGTGGATCTACTGAAATACACTGCTGAGTGGAGCAGTGGTGAGACAGGAGAGGTCTGCTGTGCCATGTGGGTCAGCTCTCTGGCCGGGGACCGAACTCATGGTGCAGTGGCTGGTGATAGCTTCATAGTTCTGAGACTTTAACCCCTGCACTACCAGGGAGGATTTTTCTTTGTTAGATCAGCTTAACTAATCCTAATACTTGTCTGTATGTTGACTGTATAATTATAAAAAGAGAAATAGATATAAATTGAATAGATATATTCAATATAGGCTTTTGCTAAAGATTAAACAAAATCATGTATTACATATATATAATATATATATATACATCCTCAGTCACAATAGCTCAATAATGGTTTTCTTTCATGAGTCTGCTACTCACCTGAAAATATACCAACAAAATCAATTTTTTCACTTTGGAGCAAGAATCTTTAAATTACTCTGATCTAGTATAAAATGTTTGCCTTGAATCTACTTTGAAGCTAAGAGAGGTAGAGATTCTGGTACAAAGACATGTACCTCAATCAATGGCTGGCAGGCCCTTTCAAGCTTTACAGAGCGGGTCACACTTACCTACAATTTAGTAAGGTTTCTGTAATCACATCTTTGTTTTTTTCTCACTGTGACTAGTTTGAGACTATTTTTTTTCTTTTATAATGGAAATTTTTGTTCATAGTTTACTGAAATTTCATAAAGTTCAACAGTCATTTGACCAGAATTTAAACTAACATTTTTACTCTAGCAATTTCTTATCAAAGCCTGGATAGAGGTCTTTTAAAAGGTAACCCTGATTGAAGTCTGCCAGCAAAGTTCCATCATTGCTGCCAGCCGAGCATATCCTTCACGCAGGTGGGCATCAGTGGAGGCTGGTGATGGGCAGTGCAGTGAAAATGAGCAGGAGAGGGAAGGACTGTGGGGATCGAGCTCACAGGTAGGAGGAGTGGGTTAACAGAGAGAGGAAAGAGAAGCTAGGCCTAACCAGTGTAGAACATGACTTTGTAAGATGGGAAATCATGATCAATTATTCCAAGCAGAAACAATGAAACAAAGAAACAAATTTAGAGACAATCATGATAAAAATCATTGCTAATTAATATGAAAATAATTTAAGATGCACTGCACAGATATTTCTGGGAGGTGGGACCCAGGGCCAGCAGTTCATTTTGGACAGAGCTGAGAAGTGCTTCACTCCCACACCTCCTACTCTGGGTGCACTTTCGTTGCTGTGGCCTGTAGCAGGTGGTAGACAGAGAAGCAAATGAACATGCTGAGTGAACTTGGCCAGAGTGACATTAAATATGTGGTCACACCAGGCACCCCAACAATCTGGAGTCTTCCAACTGACATTTTTTAAGTCCAGTATTTAGTGTGGCAGAAGATAGACTGGAGAGAAGGGTTTCATTTTTGAAGTAACATTTGGGGTACTGTCAACTTCTCTGGTGACTTGTAATAACATGAATCAACTGGCATGCTATCTCCAATTTTTCCAGCAATGTCTTAACATTCAGCAATTGCCAGCAAGCTTGCCCCTTAATTGGGCTCTTCTGAGTGATGTTCTCTTTTGAGGTAATGCCAGGGAACAAACTGGCAGACTAGGAACGCCCCCTCATTTCAACGAACCCCACCTCTTTTCCACCTGGAAATGCATCTACTTTCAGACAAAGAGTCTTTCAGATCTCAAGGCTGACCCTTCACCACAACCAAGTGTGGAATCACACCATATCTATAGGGTGATAAATTACATGTGAGTTTCCCAACCACTTTGGGAAAGGAGGAATGATAAGGCAGAGAGAATGAAAATCTGCTTGACTGGGGGAGAAATATTTCCAATGGAGGTGTCTACTCAATACATATTCTCATGAGGACACTGGAACAATTCAATATTGAAATGAGGAAATGGCAAGAAAGCATTTCACTGGTGAGGCAAACCACTGTGAGGGCTTTCTTTGGTGTGTCTGTTGTTCTGATTCTACTTGTACTCTCCTGCTTTCCTGGAGGACACTTTCCTTCCCAGATATCAGAATGTGTGTGCATGTACACGTGTGCATGTGTGTGTGCATGTGTGTGCTCAACTGGCAGTTTGCAGATCCAAGTCCACCACTAGGATCCGGAATATCCATTTTCCTGGACTTTCCACTCCGTGAATTCATGTGACTTGGGTTCCATTTCAAGGCCAGATTATGTTGAGACAATGAAAAGCTATGTCTTTTGTTAAGGTGTTTATGTCTCATCAGAAGTGCTGAGGTTGTACAAAATCACTGCAGAGAAAAGCAAGAGAAAACTCCCAATGTCGAGACCCCTCCTGTAACTTACAATTTGAATCGGTCTATCCAGTTCTTCAATATTGCATAACAAAATAACTGAACATATACATGTAATTAATAAAACTTAATTCTTTACCCCTCAAGAAAATAAATCACCTGACCCTCAGATCGTGTCTGCATCTAACTTCATTAAGGGTCACTTGTGTGTTTTCTTTTAGTGGAGACTGATGGTTTAGTCCAAGTTGTCACTCAAAGACTATGGGTTAAAAGGTCTCCATTTATTTATCTTGGGTGCTCATATTAGCCAGTTAAATGGTTGAACAGCAGTCAATGACTGAGAAAAACAGATACTTGAGAAGTAAAACATTTGGTACATGAAAAATTACAGAAGTTCTTTGGTGGAGTTTATTATTCACTAATTATTGACTGAGCATAAGAGGTTGTATATTTTCCTAACTTTGAAAATAAATCATCCAAAGTTCCACACAGCATTCTGAAGACTTGATAGAAATCACTCTACAGAAGTTTCAAGGAGCTTTTATTTTCCAACTACCAACATCCTGGAGATATGAAACTTGGACACATCACCTGCCACACACACACACACACACACACACACACACACTAGTAAAACCACAAGGTGAAAATGACCTCAATTTGGGTAAGTCGTGGTGACTCTGAAATCAGGCAGAAGAAGTGTCTAGTCCCTTCGTGGTCGCCAACTGAAATCGGGCAGAACGGGGCTCAAATGCCCAGGCTCTGCGGCAAGAGCCACCAAAAAGCCCCAAAAGGCCAAAGGCCAAATACAACAAAGGACAGCGCCTGATGAGAGGACAGGTCACTGTCTGTGGGTCTCACCCGCGCGCACAATTGCAGGAGACTTCAGGGTACAGGAACAACAACAGCAAACATGGGGTTTATTGTACAAACGGGGGAACAGAGAGCTCACTGCAGCCTCAGGTGGCGGCCGCCTCACCCAGAACGCATCGGGGACGGCAGCTCCTTGGGAGGCGCTGGGTTAGACCAACAAGCAGGCCTCTGAGACACCAGGCGCAGGCCTCTGGGGCTCCTTTCAGGCTACGTCAGAGACAGGACGGAGGCTCAGTCTCTTCAGAGTCCTTCGGCTTCTCTTCCTCCTCGGAGGGCGGCTGCTGGTGCTTCTTTTCTTCTTTCTTCTCTTCTCAGAGGCCAGGAACTGACTTCTCTCTTCTCTCTCCGGAGTCTGGAACCGTCGTCTTTCTTCTCCTGGGGGCTGGTCGTGTCATGTCTTCTCCTGTTCGGTTCAATCTTTTCCCCCCTCTTCGGTTCAATCTTTTTCTCCTCGGTTCAATCTTTTCCTCCTTCCTTTTTTCCTCTCTTCGGTCCAATCTTTTTCCTTTCCTTCCATCTTTTTTTTTTTCGGTCCCTCCAGTCCTGGCTTATATCCTCTCCCAGAGTACCATCCATAAGCCTGATTGGACCATGTTCAATCCTGGAGCTGATTGGACCGACCCATTAGCTCCTGGCACCTGATTGGTCCATACAAAAACGGCAGTTACTGGGCAGGAGCAACTGCCATAACTGATTCCGGAGCAGCGGGATAAGAGGCCCCACCGCTCCTGCAGGCATCAAAGCTGCTAAGGCAGCTTGGTTCCAGTAACAATTCCATGGACAAGGGAGCAGTTTTCTCCACTAATGAGGCCAAAATCCACTCTTCCAAAGCAAATTCACCAACACCTTCCCCAGCATGGATTACTGTCTTCCTCACATCTGTCAGTGTTAATGTTAATGCTGGTCTCTCCAACAAGAAACCAGTCACATCATAAGATATGGAAACAACCCAAATGCCCAAAAATTGATGACTGGATCAAGAGGATGTGGTACATGTACACAATAGAACACTATTCAGCAATCCAAAATGATAAACTAATGAAATTCGCAGCAACATGGATGGACCTAGAAGGGATCATGTTCGCGAAATAAGCTGAAAGGGAAAAGAAAAATATTGAATGGTTTCACTTATAGGAGGAACATAGGGGAGCCAAATGAGAGATAAGGAGGAGAAAATAGCACACAAAACAAAAATAAAAACGAGCAGGCATCCATAAATAAGAAATATTCTACAGGAGAGGGGAAGGATAAGGGACCAAGACGGGAGAAAAGAGCACAAGGGACTATGGTGATGGTTCACGGGTGAATTGGTGGTGGGAAACCTACAGGGAATACACAATAATTTAAAGGACATAGATTTTAAAAAATAAAATTTAAATTTTAAAAAAAATCGGTTGAATCAGGACCCCACCCCCAGTCTTCAGCCTCTGCATGCAATCTGTGACCAAGTTCTGTCATGTCCACTCAGAACCTTTCAATTTCACTGATGAGGCAAACCGCCGTGAGGGCTTTCTTTGGTGTGTCTGTTGTTCAGATTCTACTTGTACTCTTCTGCTTTCCTGGAGGACACTTTCCTTCCCAGCTATCAGCATGTGTGTGTATGTACACATGTGCATGTGTGTGCATGTGTGTGCATGTGTGTCTTCCGCAGACAAGCGTTTCCATCTCCACAAGTTCAAGGTGATGCTGTTGTTTGGATATCTTGCTCAGTACCACAACCCACCAAGCCCCAGCCTGCTGCCACCCAACACACTTCTGTCCTGTCTTTGAGGACACAGGTCGTTGTGACAGGATTTTTCTCTGGGAAAGAACAAGAGAGACCACATCCCTGTCACCTTGATTTTGGGAACGGTGTAGAATAAATGTCTGTTGTTTCAAGTCACCCAAGAAATTTCCTTGAATCCCTCCTCACATTATCCTCACTTGGACCATCTCAGTCCCTAGCTCTATTTTCTCATAGCTCTTGGAGACTTTGTTACAAAAGCCATGACAAACTAATACAAGGTCAGAGAGAATAATCCAGTTAGTTAAAAGTTTGTCTGAAATAGGTAACTGAGTCCACAATTAGCTTGAAGGCCTAAACCATCTCCATGTTAACCTTGATCCCCTTTGGATATGTCTAGGAACATGCAATTAATGATAATGATGACATTCTTTTTATAATTTTCTCCACCATTTGTTAGGGGCAGACTCTGGTTACTTCCACAGATTGTCTCATCCCATCTCTTATCAGCAAGTATTATCAACCGCTCCTTTGAAGACTGTAACCCATACCAAAGATGATCTGAAAATAAACACAATTTATTCTTTGAGACATGCATGGAGCCCTTTCCAATGGCAGCATCCAACCTATACAAATTCTAGTCTCTCTCTCTCTATCTCACACACACCCCACAACTGGGAGTTCTGATAGATCTCCTGACCTGCATTTCTCTGCTGGAGTTTCTAGTCTTGCCTTTGGACCCCACGGAGGAAACAGAGACCTCTCTCCTGCCAGGATGGCCCAGCCACGAGTCCTGTACAATTAGGAGTCCTGGTTCCTAACAGAGTCCCAGGTATCAGACACCGAGGTCTCTCTAGGGTCCTGCTGCAAAAAGCTCAAGAAGACATCTGATAGAGAAAGCCCACACCACCCTTGCTTGATCCCCAGCCATTTCTGCAAACAGCCCTGGTGTGACAGGAAATTTCAAACAGATGCCCTCAGCCCCTCGGTGCCCCCAGGTGACTGATCGTAAGGTCAGCACGTGGCCTCTTCATTTAGGCAGAGCCAAAGCCTGGGTTTTTTAATTGCTGGACCATAGGGTACAGCTGTAATCAATTAGGACAAATGCTTTTCAAAGAAAGCATTTTTTTTGTTGTGTTGTTGTTATTTTTATACTTGGACATGTGGGGGCTGGGGTGGGAGGGAGAGGAATGCAAACTTATTAAAAGTGTCAGTAGGCAAGCAAAATCTCTTTTATGATTAAATGAAATAAGAGACTGCATCTTTATCTAAGATGAATGAGACATCCAGGAACCCTCCAGGAGGAAGCTGAGCTAGAAATCTATACCACATCACAAAGGCGATATTTAATGCCAGACTTCAAACCAGAGTTTCTCCTCCACTTTTCCCTCCCAAATTTTCTGAAAGAACTACCAAGCAGTTAATACTACACTTTCACTCTTTTCCTACTTCACTTTCTCCTGTGGAGGAGGAAAAGACAAACTTATAATAAACCAACCCTGGTTTACAGCAAACATAGCAGAACTGATCCAACAGAACGAGTCTGCAACCTTCCACGAAGTTGTATTAGAAGACAAAGCAGCGGTTCCAGCAATGCCAGAGCTTTTTTAAAATATCTTGGTACTTCTCCTGGGGAGAACGTCTCAGTGTTGGCTTCTGAACCAACCACACAAAAAGCCGTGACAGTACTTCGTAGTCAACCTCCATTTGGGGACCAAAAGTGGCATCGTCACCTGCAACATTCACTGCACTGCTGAGAAAAGTGATTCTCAGCTGGGGGTCATTTTGCCCTTCTGGGGACATAAGTCAGTGCCCAGAGATGTATCTGAATGTCACTATTAGAGGGAAGCATGCCACTGGCATATCGTTGGTAGACACCAGGGATACTGTGAATGCCTTACAGAGCACAGGACAGTCCCTGCAAGAAAGAATTATCCAGCCAAAAATGTCAATATTGTGGCAATCAAGAACACCTGCACTTGGTTAAGCTCCAAGTGGCTTCAGGATGCCAAACCCTTCCGCAGAAGATGGAGCTGTTATTAGGAGACTATCCTGAGCCTTTTGATGATAGTTTTGACAGCTAACAGAATTTTGAACAAAAGCAACATCATTAGGAAAAGATTTGGTTTCCCCAAAGGAACTGCCCATTTGATCTTGCTGCTCGCTCTGCTGGCGACCAAAAATGGCGCACGTGCTCAGAGATGTCCTCCTGAGAGATGTCGCAATTACATTGTCTCTGAAGGTTTGCAGATTCCTTTCATTTTGAAGTTGTTAAATCTTTTCTAGAAATAAAATTGTAGGAATGTTGAACTAGATATAAAAAATACAATTGCAGAGCTGTTGTTCTTGCAGAACGGAGGCCCTGTGACCGTCCTTGCACAGGGCCAGCCCTAACCATCACCATCTCTCCCTTCCCCAAGCTCCCCCAGGACCTAAAAGTGCTGCTTTGAAAACCACTGTCCTGTACCTGAGCTCGGAAAAGAGCAGAGCTGTGTAGACAAGGAGACCTCACATGTTTGTACTGATTCACTTCCATGACAAGTTCTGGCCCTTTTACCCCAAAACATTTTCCCTTGGAAATATGTCCATCATGTTGCTTTATATACTCAAGTCTAAGGAACAACAGCATTAACTGTCTCTCCTTGATGACTCCTATTCTAACTAACTAGAACATCACTGATGTGAGTACTACATGGATGTACTTTATAAACAGGAGTAACCACAAAGCAAGTGAGTTTTTTAAAAAGTCTATCATTTCAACATGTCTTATGCACTTCTCTGCCCTCCTGACATGAAACTCAGTGTGCTGAAAAGAATGCCATGCTCATAGAGCAAAAATTAGAAACCTTTATTCTAATTCACCATTTGGAGTCTAGGAAATATGATGGCTTCAGGCCAAGATTGCATTCTATGGTCCTAATTGTATGGGATGCTGATCTTTCTTCCAAATAGTCGAAAGCTGCTTCAGCTGAAATGACATATCTAAAATTGTAAAGTGTTTGAATTTAAATCCCAAAATATCAATAAAATAATGCATCGAGAAAATCATTCCCAAATATGCCCAAGGCCATTTGAACTGAGCACAGTCCAGCTGGGATGTTCTTTAAAATGTTATTTTCCACTTGAGACAAAAGACCATAATCCAGCCGGTGGCAGTCAGTGTCCAAGATGGCTCCTAATGATCCTCTCATCCAGGTATTCACATCCCAGTGTAGGTTCCTTCCACATTCCACCCAGACTGAATCTGCATCTCTGATAGCATAAGGCAGAAGGAATGATTTGGCACATCTGAGGACGCTAGCTGCCGTATTATGAGCTACCCTATGGAGAAGTCCCATGGAAAAGGACTGACAGACCTCTAGTCAACAGCCAGTGAGGAATGAGGACCTCAGTCTAGGAGTCTGCAAAGAATTGAGACCCGCCAATAAACTTATGGATGAGGACCCATCCTCCCCCAGTTGAGCCTTCAGCTGAGACCACATCCTGAGCCAGAGATTGATAGCTCAGGAGACACACTAAGACAAAACCACATAACTAAGCCACTTCTGGATCCAGAATACTCAGAAACTGTTAGATAATAAATGACTGTTATTTTAATTTGCTGTTTTAGTTTAATTTGCTATGTAGTAATAGATGGCCTTAATAAGATCCTCAGACCCAAGAGGGACCAATCATAAATAAATGGGGCTCACAGGACATCAAAGGGAAGGTCAAAGAAATGGAAAGGATTGGGGAGACCCACCTTTGAGCATAAATTCGACAGCAAATGTCTTAGCTGTGACACTACTTACCATGACAGAAAGGGCTGGAGAGTGGGAGAAAGCCACTGTGAGGCCCTTGTAAGCTTCTAGAACGAGCTAGTTATTTTTATTTTCTTCTATTGCCATAAAATGACCAACACATTAAAAAAGGACCTGTGGACTTTTCACTGAGACAACTGAGAACATGGATTTCTATTCCATAGCCAAGTTTTGAGGGGCAGAATAAGCCCAAGATAAGGAAGCAAAGGAAGACTCTGGGAAAATGTGGAAGCATCAGGAGTCTGAAATGGAGACTGAGAGATTAACTCCCTGAATCACTCATTCAGCAAACACTAACTCATCTATGTATGCTAGACGTGGTGATAAGTGAAGAACAGCACATGAACAGTAAGATATTGGTAAGCATTGGCTACCATGAGAATCTAGAGAAGAGACACTTAAATCATAAGGAAGGAGGGAGATCAGAGAAGACTTTCCAGAGGAATTAGGATTTGATAGGATTTTTCTCAACCAATTAACTAGACAAGCTCTAGGAGAAAACATCTATGGCAAATGTAACATGTACGCAAGCAAATAAAAGTTAAACATCATAATATCCTGCAAGAACTACAGATAAATTAGGAGGGAAAATTGTATCCAAGAGGGTTGGATAAGATGAGAATGAGGCAAAGTCATAAAGAAATCATACAGGAACACAAGGTAACTGAGGCAAAATCGTAAAGGAATTTATGGATCAAAGCATCGGAAGCTGAAATCAATGGTTAAGCATTGGAAAGCTTTAAGTGCACATGTATGTGTCAATGCATTTATTCAACAAATATTAACAGAACAACTATTCTGGGCTAGGAATTGTGCTGGGATAATGTGAAGAATATATCACTGGAGGGCCTCCCTGGTGGCGCAACGGGTTAAGTCTCATCCTATGAAGCTATCTGCAGCCACTGCAGCACGAGTTTGATCCCCAACCGAGGAGCTTCCCACATGGTGCAGCAGACCTCTCCTGCCTCGCCCGCTGCTCCCCTCAGCAGTGTACTTCAGTTGACCCACCTGTTCTGCTCCCCACTCTGTCTCTGGTGAATCCTCTCACACACACATACACCCCACCTCTGGTCTACACTCCAGTTCTTGTATGCATAAGTAAATAAATCTTTAAAAAAAGAATATATCACTGGACAAGACAAATGTGGTTCCTGCCCTTGTTGCTCTTACAGTCCAGGAAAATAAAGTATCTTAATAAAGCAATGTTTGGGGTAGATCCCTTTAGCAACTGAGAGGGAAATGGATAGACACAGGAAGGGGAAGGGGAAGTTTCCCAAATGTTTTTCCAAAGATATCCTCATATTCCATTGTACCCACTGTCCTCACCTACCTCCATATATTTGGCAAACACACTTTTACAAATTCCATTATAATATAAACAGTTGTGTATGCCCCATGTGAGGATTTCCCAAGCCTGTCCTTTTACTCTACTTTTTCTCTTTTTTTCCATGGCAAACAGAGAGATCCAGGAAATCATCTACTCTGATGCATGCATGTTACAAATTTGGAAACTGAGGCCGAGAGGGAAAGGAGCCCCTCAAAGAGCTCAAGGCTGGACAAGGAAGAACGAAATGACCTCGAATCTCCAGAATTCCTTCCCAGGGCCTTTTCCATCGCACCTCAGAAATGCCATCGTCCTTTGCCCACTAAGCTTCACAGCGTGCAAGAGCAGCATGCACAGAAAAATCCCAGTGCATAGCAAAGATTTAGCCTCACTGAAATAGCGATGGCTTCATTGGGCAGCTGTCCAGGTCCCCACTACAGCTGTTTTCCTCTACTCAATTAGAACGAGCGCTGGGGGAAGATCAGGCTGGGAAATTCTCTGGGGTCCCATCTGTTAATTGAAGCCACCGTCAGATTTTCCACAGTATGACGAATGATCAAAGAGTTCTTCTCCCTTTCTTTATCACCCACTTACTTCAAGGCAACATTAGGCTAAATTACAAGTAGGAATTGTACAATCTATTTTAAAATAGAAATAAAACAGTCAGAAGGAAACAGATAGGCCTAATCACTTAAATAGTTTCAAAATGTGATGCCACGGAGCACGTATTTTTCAAGGGAGAAGAGTATCTCCTTTTGGACAATTCCATCAAACTGGATGGGCTTCCTGGTGGCCTCACCCCTCCCAGTCACACTCCAGTAGCTTGCTGTGTAATGGACGCACACAGTCTGCGGTCCTTCAGGTATGGGATGCATCAGTGACCTGCAAATTAACAGCCTGCGTCTACACTGACATTCGTGTTCTCAACATAACAGTTAATTTATTTAATGAACAGCTTCTGTCCTCATTAAGAGGGTAGGATGTCTAACATGTATTGGACTGGGGCAATATGATAAACAGATGGGGGGGCTGGTTCCCTCATTCCTGGGGTTTGTTTGCATTTCATCCACCCCATAAACGTTTGGTTTTGAGTACCTATGACACGAGTGCCTGGTCCAAGCCTCAGTCGGGAGCCTCCGCTAAAACATTCTCTTTCCACCCAAAAAGAGCTCAAGTTCAGGGGGTAATGTAAGCCCAATAGTTACCCAACAGCCACATGAGTGCCCCCAATCTCTCTCTGTCAAACCACGCTGTAATGGCAGAAATACCCACCCAGGCACAAGTCTGGGAATTTGCTGATTGTTGAAAGACACTCACTCCACATGACACAGGCCCAAAATAAAAAGTCTATCCAGCAAGGATCAAAACAAAAAGCACCCATCTCAAGTAAGTGGCAACATAAGCTCTATTTCACACAGACAACCGACAATTATCTCCAGGTGAGATTTTCCAATCACTAAAATCAGGACACGACCTCACGTGCTTCCTCCTCTGCTCACAGAGCCTTCTCGCAGCTTCTTACAGCCCTGGCTGCTTTCTGCCTTTCACCAGAGCTGTCTGCAGACATATCCTCCCCCCATGCAGAACAATTCATGAGAATTTTGAGTCCCTGGTCCTACGCCACAGCCTGATCATTCAATGACTGCTAGGTGAATGGAAGTGAGATTCCAACCTGGGGTATATGTTACTCATCAAGGAGCCCTCCCCCTCACTTCAGGCCATAAATGTACAGAGAAGGGGTTAAAGGGCAGACCCTGGAGCCCTGCTGTCTGTGTTTGGATCCTGGCTGGCACTTACTAGCTGTGTAACCTTGAGACAACTTACAAATCCACGCTGTGCACAAGTTTCTTGCCTATAAAATGATAGAAATAATACTTCCAAGCAATGCTGTGAAGTCTAAATGTACTCACATATGGAAGAGAATTTAAGGGGGAAAGCTCAAGTGGAAAAATTCTGCCAAATATGTCCGACCCAGGGGCAAAAAATATCCCAGGAAAACTGCTTCCCTTTTAAATGGATTTGCCATTTCCAGAAAGTTACCCATTTGGGGGTAACTTTGAGGTCTGGACCACATTGCAGCTGAGTTTTAGTCCCCTGCTTTTCAAGTTTTCCTTCAACATTTTTGTATTAAAGAGAAATCCTAATAAAAATTAAGCAGTTGTTATGCAATTTAGTGATTCATACCTTTTAAAAATGAGAATTAGAGGAAAATTTAAAACGTTAATAAAATGAAAAGTTGGCAGCCTCAATAGTATTTTGAGTCCCTCATTAGGCTACTACATATACTTTTAAGTAGCTTACAAAGAGTAGACTGTGAGCTCTGTGTAAATAGAAACCATATCATTTTTATCTTTGACACTGTCACTTAACACATTATCAGGCACGTAGTAGGTACTCAATAAATGTTTCATGAATGAATAGCTCATTTTATTTGGGGTCATATGTGTTATACGTTTCCTTAACATAAATAAAGCTGTAAATTACAGTTATGTATAAACACATAAGCATGTATGGGTGTTTCCTTTCCATTTTATAAATGTCTGTGTAAAAAGGAGAAAAAAAAATTCAAAATGGGCCATCATTGAGGTTGTAGACTTCTTAGAGTCAATAGGAAGCAACTTTGCAGGGACATTTTTGCCTTAGGAAAAAGAGCTACAAATTTGATTTTCTAATTTCCTGCAGTGACTTCAGAACACAAACTTATGAATTGTACACCTCACTTTTATAGCTTCTAGTTCAAGTGACACTCTTAATTCCAAATAAAATGCATCAAGAAGCAAATGCCCTTAATCCTGTCTACTGACTAGGAGCCACAGGACAGAAATCAAGCAAGTTCATTCTGATGGGGGGAAAAGAATAGAAAAGTTGGAAAGGAGGCACCAAAGAGCAGAAACCTGGTTCATGCAATACTGGGAGCTGGAGGCAGGGGTGGAAGTGATTAACACAGTCGTTAAACTAGCTATAGAAATGAAAAATCTTTCTCTGCCAACCTCTAGATCACAAGGTGCAGACCCAAGCAGGTGTCACACTGCTGTAGAGCGTGTCATCAGAAGGTGAGGTTATGTAGATTGAGGGCCATTGTAGACTCCCTGGTCCTTTTATACAAAATCAACAAAAATGAACCTCTCCACAAAGGAAAGAGCCCTCCAAAGAGAAGTCTATATCAGTGCAATTTCTGCACTGGCAAGGGGCAGCTGTCCTTCTGCCCACCTGTGACTATGCAGGTCCTTCTCTTCACCAACCTTTTCCTTTTGTAGAGAAGGAGCAGGAGCAGTGGCCCTGCTGCCTGCCCGTGCCGGCACAGGAGCTCCTCGCTGCCAACTCTCTCCCTCTGCAGGGCGGCAGCCTCTCTGCCCGCCCATGACCTGTGATGATGCTGGTGCTTCTCCTCACTGACCTTCTCCCTTTGCAAAGCAGCAGAGGCAGCTCCTCCCAAGGCTGCCCGCCTTGACCCTGCACACCTATCTCTTAGCAAACATGTCCTTTTAAGGGGCAGCTCTTGGTATCCATCCTAGTGTCCTTTATTCTTCTCTCCCTTTTTCATAATAAGCCTGCACTTTTGGATAACTAACATCTATGTCTCATGGAGAAACTCATCTGAGAAACTTGTCGGAGCCGCTGAAAGGGGAGCTCTGGTGGAACTTTTCCCAGAGTTTACTCAAGGGTCCCATTCTCCAAACCCAACATCACCAAAACATGACTTCAATTCCACCAGACCTACCTTCCATTGATAACCAAGACTCTCCTGGCTTCTTCGCAGTTTTGTTTAGAGTTCTAGAAAATCCCCTTCTTATTCCCTCCTCAAGCCTCTGTTAGTGGGAAAGAAGAAATCACCTCAGATCATTTATCTTTATACAACTAACAAACACTAATCCAAACCTTGTTCACTTTGGTTCAAGCTTCTGTCTTCTTTCCAAGTGTCACTTTTAGTGAACCAGGAGCTAAACAAACTGTTAATTTAGTTTTAAAAGCTATTATATATAGATTAAATCAATTAGGTTCCAAAGTTCCATTAACTTGGGGGGGGGGAAATTTGGAAAAAATTCTAAGTGGGGCAAAATATTATACATAGTTTAATCCACAATGAACACAAGCTTTGGATAGGTTTAAAAAGCAACCATTTACAATTTCTGCCTTCTTCTTAAATTTTTAGAAATAGGAGGAGAATTTTAGCAAGAAGCTAAGGAGAAAAGTTTAATTTTAAGCCATTTTAGTTGACAAAAAAAAGACTACCCTTTTGTCTAGTTTATGAGTGGGAGAGAATGTCCTTACTTGAAAAAGCAGTTAGGAGAAAGGAGTGTTAATAAGAACGGTTCTATGAGAAATACAACATGGGAAATTAAGTCTTTTGTAGGCTTAATATTAAGACCACGTTTTAACTTAATTAGGTTAAAGAACATGTGAAGAATGTGAGATTTCTGTTTGTATTTTCTATGAAGTTAATTTTCTTCAGTTCGTATTATGTCTTCTTAAGGAAATAAGAATTTTGTCCAATGTTTTAGTTTGGAATTCATGCTGATGTCATTAATGAAACTCTTATTTGGCTAAGCCGCACAAAACATGTATAATTCTACTGCCACCTGATGACAACAGACAGAAATTGCAGGGACAGCTCTTTTTAAAGCAAAATTCTATATATAAAATAAATTTGCATAACAAAAACAGCTCTGTAATTTCACAGAGATTACTGCTTTGACTGACACCAATGCAAATGAGAAAATGTAATACCTTAAAAAGACTACATAAAACCATAAGAGGAAAAAATTTCCAGCTTAATAGAGTTATCAATAAAAAAAATTCCACATAGGGCCTCCCTAGTGGCACAGCTGTGCTGTGGAGATGTCGGCAGTGGCGACACGAGTTCAACGCCTGGCCGGGGAGACTCCCACATGGCGTGGCAGACCTCTCCTGCCTCACCCGCTGCTCCCCTCAGCAGTGTATTTTGGTCGATCTGCCTGTTCTGGTCTCCACTGTGTCTCTGGTGAACCCTCTCACTCCCCCATGCCTCTGGCCTGTACCCCAGCTTGTATGCATAAATAACTAAAATCTTTTAAAAAAAAATCCACAGAAGTTCATCTCACTGTTACACTATGACAGTGTAAAATTTTGTACTTCTTTTCTCCTTTAGCAGAAATATTTCCAGAGATTTGAATAATGACTCATACAAGATGAACATTTTTCTCTTCTGTAAACAACTAGGGGAGATATTTGATAATATTAAGTAAATACTGTTAATTTACTAAGATGTGATAATATTATGGTGGGTTTTTTAAAGACCTTAAATTTTTGAGAGGAATGAGGGAATTGGGGGTGATCATAGAGATAACCTAAGGCTGTTATAGTTGCTTCACAATCATCAGAGATATCTTGTTGACCAGTCTTATGATGCAACATAGCACTTCAGCTATCTCCATTACATTTCTAGCTCACACTGAAAAAAAAATAGATATTCTTTCTCTTGAAGGATTTGATCTAGAAGTTGTACACATTACTTCCACTCACTTCCCATTACCCAAGATTCTGCCATAGCTAAATGTCATCTGGGAGATGTAGTTTTTGAGTAGATGACCAAATATCCAACTAACAAGCAATTATCATGTAATTCTATTACCAAGATTAAAGGAAAACTGGCAGGCTCCACAATATTTTGATCCTCTCCTTTAATCTACTCTAGATGCTTTTAAATATGGATTGCTTTGAAGAAAGACTAGGAAACTGTTCCAAAATAAAGGGAGCTGAAGAAATATGACCACAGAATCCAACATATTTGGGACTTTGTTTGATATAAAGGATCTATTAGGACAATTGACAAAATCTGAGTAAGGTTTATAGCTAAAATAATGGTATTATGTTAATATGAATTTGCTGACTGATAACTGTATTATGGTTATATAAAGAAATGTCTTTATTTTTCAGACACACACGCTGAAGAATTTACAGGAAAGAGGCATCGTGCCTCTAACTTTTTCTTAAGCAGTCAAAAAATAGAGTGAATAATTAAAAGTAGCAAACTGTTAATATTTGGGGAACCTAGATGAAAAAGATCTGCAAAGATTATACTTTTCTTACAACTTTGCTTTAAGTCTAAAATTAGGTCAAAAAAAAGTTAAAAATAGTGCTACCTTTGTTCTGACTCAAATTCATTTTTTTAATGTGGTTCATTTACAGTTTAACCATATATAACAACCTGGTTGAACTCAAATTAAAGACAATTTAGTAGACTTAGTTCTTTATTTACCTTAATTTAAGCCTTCCACCCTTGCCCATAAATACACATACACATATATTAAAATAAACAGAGTTAAAATGGAAAAATTACGTGTAACATTACAAATGTGGCAAAAAGGTCACATTGGTTCACAGCTATAGGTTTCTTTTCTATGTAACCTGAGATCCAGAAGAGGCAGCAAGGTGACTTTCTCCCAAGAGCAGGTGCAGAGATTCTGCCCCAACTTCTCCTTTTGCCTAAGTTGGGGGAGAACCCAATTCTTGACCATTTATACTCAGATTTATATCACCACGACGCTAACAGTCTGTGAGCTTCTGCTTCAGGAATGGCTTAGAAACCTCCAGACCACCCAGTTCTGAAACCAAGTCCTGCATCAATCAAGGTGTTATGCCTTATCCTTATCCAAAAGGACAAAGCCATTTAGGTACATATTGCCCCTAAACACTACTCCAGCATCCAATGTTATATAAAGCCAATCTCTCCAAATAGTAATAACCTTAAAACATCCAGAATCTCAAGGATAAACATCCCTTGTGTTGGGTCTACTCCAAGCAGTCTAACCTGCAACATCTCCCCATCCCTAATGGTGACATCTACTTCTTGGGAGCAGGCAAAGAACTTCATTCAAACAAGTAGTCATCTAACTCTGGAGTCCAACAGTCAACAATGACTTCTACTCTTTGTCCAGGGTGAGTCATGTTTCCATTTCTTTTAAGTACAGAGTAGCCACATAGAAGCTTAGATTGTCATATCCCCCCCACCCTCATGCCAGTGGTTACAACAGTTCCTATTAGCTGTTCCCAAAGGGGGCACTTCAAAGGAAGAGCCAGGGGCCATCAGTGAGTGGAGAGCAGGTGAGGCGCCATCCAGCTGTGCTGTTTCGTGCTAACTTGAAAACAGCAGAGCACACCACCTCCCCAGCAGCCCATTAGGCTTTGGCAGCAAGGAGCACCTCCTTTGCTGAAGTCACTCATAAACAGGATGCTGGGGGGAGCCCTGTTAATGAAGCAGAGGGAGGTCCCTCTGCCCCTTTAAGCTGCACTCAAAGTACATTTATTAAGTTTTTAATATTTATAGCTAATAACAAAGCCCTGGCCTGCCAGATAACATTTACACCTTCCACTCCCCATGGATTTGAAAAAATGCTATTTCCAGACACATGATCCCACAAACTGGAGTTTTATAATAGAGATGTTTGGATTCTTTAAATATTGGTTTATTGGGTCGTTTGCTTGGTTGGCTAGTTTGTAATTGGGAAATGCTTACAAGAGTGAGCGAGAGTGGGTAAGAGTATTTCCTCCTCAGCTATCTCCTAGAAGAGCCAGGAACTTAGGGAGATGCAAACACTCAGCATCATCACAGCCAGGAATCTATAAAGTGGCAAATCACCTTGGGAGAACAAAGGAAATGTTGCATGTTCTCACCCTGAAAATAGATCATTTCTACTTGTTTTAAGTCCTATTGCTCTGCTTTAATTGAATCCATGATTCCTGTAATGGCTCCTAACAGCTGCAGCTGAAGCAATGATACAGATTCTTCTTGACCTTCCACAAGCCAGGCACGCAGAAGCCAACACTCCAAGTCAGGTCCTTGTAGAAACAGACTATTTCCAGCTGCTCTGATCATCAGCTGCAGTAATTGGACGCGGTGGCTATTTCCTGGCCACTCAACTTGCCTCTGGACCTGTCAATGGCCCTTTTTCCCTGCCCGACCACTGATCTGACGAGGAAAAAAATTGCCTTGGCAAAAGGCATGTGTTCCATTTCCTGTCCTTGACAACTCTAAGCCCTCTTGGAGTCGCCCTTGAGCAAATCTCTTCCCTCTACTGTGAATTTATTGAAAAGGAGAAGAAACGTTGCAGAAACACTTGCAAGTAAACAGTCTCTGAAGTCAATGAAGACAGAGAATTACTATTGCTCCTAATCCCTTTTCCTCCCTCACGGAAAGCTGCCAATACCCTCGCCTGACTAACCCCATGGGGACTGATTGCTCTCCCTTGGAAAGGACATCATACCCTGGCACATCCTGCAGTAAAGGAGAGCTTGGAAGTGCTGCACCTACACGTTTTGGCACCCTCCCTTTGAGGCTGGCAGATTCTGATTTATGTAGGCAAACACTCCTGGTGAGGCTGTGGTTTGCCCAGCCTTCAGCTAAGTGGTTTTCAGAGCCACACAGGAAACTAACACCTTGGAGGGGGAATGGCCCGTCTGCACAGAGTCAGCGCCCTGTGGCTGGCTTTGCACTGGGACACATAGTTTGCACCTGGAGCAAGGAACACAGCAGTGTGTCTAACAAGCTATGATGTCATTAGAGGGGCCAAGTAATCGATCCTTTCTGGTAAAATTTAATATTTACTCCGTGTTTACCTGTGTAGCCTGGTCATTAATCCCAAGGACTCTGGTTTGAATCCCAACTCTGCCACTTACTAGCTGTGTGACCTTGAACAAGAGAACTCACTTCTTTGCACATCAATTTTCTCATCTGTAAAAGAAACGACTTCATAGAGTTGTGAGAATTCAATGAATTATTACCCATAGAGGATTTAGAACAACGCCTGGCGCTTAGCTAACTCTCAATAAATGTTAGTTTTAGTCATTATAAACTAATCTTACTACCTATTAGTTGTTTTTATTCATTTTGGCCATGTCTACCAGGACCTGGAAGAACTTGAATAAAAGTTCATTGATTTGAGCTACTGCCCTGGGCAATCCTAAATGGAGCTAAGACACACATCAGAGAGGAGCTGGAAAGGGGGGTGATTCTAAATGCCAACTTTTAGCCTCTGACATGGGCCACCTCCTCCCCAATACTGCAAGAGCCCTTCAGAAGGGAATAGCTGGCAGCACAATACCTTTCAGGTCTCCTATCTGTGCCCAGGGTCACTCTCTCCATTCTCATTCTTACTCTTTCTTAAGAGTTAACTTCTTCATAACTCAAGTGTTGGTCTACTTCTCCTTGCTGCCACATAGTTTGTGTAGGGACAGCATAAAATATGCCAAAGGGGAACTCTTCATATGTCATAGAGTGATATTTTGAAAGAACATTTACAAGTAAACTTCAAGTTTCATATTTAAAGTGAAACAAATCACTATTATCTCATCCCATCTTTTCCTACATCATGGAACAAAGCAAAGGTCTAAGTCAGGAATGGAAAGACTGGCTTCTACAAACACTTCTACTATGCACTGATCATGGATCTTGGGCAAGAGAATTTTGGGATTCTCGCCTAGCTAAAATATGGACAATAATGTGTGAGTCTCTCTTACTGGGTATTACAAGGGTTCAATGAGATAATATGCTTTACCAATATACAGGACATACATTATGACAAGTTCTGGAAAGTGTCAATCAGACAAGTGTCAGTCTTGTCATCTAACAAGAAGTCAAAAGCTGTAAGTCTAGTTCCCAGCCAGCTACAAATCATTCCTGTAAGTTTAGACAAATAACTTTCCCTCTCTGGCCCTCGGTTTTCTCATCTGGAAAATGGAATGGTTGGGCTAGGCAGACAGTGGTGTCTCTCCTTGTTCAACAGTCCGTGAGTCTGAGTCCAAGAGAAGAAATCTAATCAAAATACAGAAGCTACGTAAAAAAGTAAAAAGATTACATTTACAAATAAAAAAGAAAATGTCACCAGTCAGCAGTGTCTGGAGAGGGCTGGCCGTGACAGACCTGGATTCTTGATCACGACACTTTCTCCAAGCCAGACATGCCCTCATAACCTGCTGCACCATTAACAATGACATTTTTGAAATGCATTGTCTTTGAAAGTTTAAGACAAATCATTCACAGGCAAAGATTTCTCTTTGCAAATAGACTATAGAATTCTGCCTATGGTCTCATGTCAGCTCATGTCCTTGTGCAATTCATTGGTTCTCTAAGGGACCAACTTTAGCAAAGTGAAGAGAGTCTTAGTTGCTTTGCTGCATGGGAGGCAATACCTCTACAAATATTTGTTTCCAAAGGATTTTAAAGCTTCTTTTAACAGAGGAGAAAACTGAAACAGCAAGAGGGTAAAATGAATTACCAAAAGTGAGGTCTGTTTAGTGACAAGAAAGCTGATCACCCAATCCTGTCACAGATTATGTTCTATGGTGATACGCTCTGGACCTTGATATCAGAATATACCATAAGAGCCTTTCCTTTGGGGTCCTTTCAAACTGGGGTGTTTTTCTAGCAATTTTGCTTTTCTTAAAGGATACCCAAGATCATTCCGCAGTCTCTTGGAGTCAGAATCTTTCTTGTACCAAATTCACTGGTGAGGTTGATAGCTGTTCCATTTTATGTGTATAAAGACATTCTTTGTCTCTTACATACCAGTCATTTGTTCACAATTCTATGTTTAAATTTCTACTTAATTGTACTATAGACATATCTTTAACCTTCAGCTTGTAATTTTAATAGTAACTGTAACAATTAACCCATATCTGTTTTCATCACTATTAAATAACATGTGTGTTCATTAACATAATAATTTTAATTAATTGCATGCCATCTCACAATGAAATTAACCTATGAAGATCAGGCAGAAAACATAGGATGTAAGCAGAATCAGGGAATCTCCTTAGAGTTGGCTGGGCAAATTTTTTTAAAAATTAGACTGCAGAATGTGGGGGACAGGTGTGGTGCAGGGGGCAGGACTTCTGCAGTGTCAAAATTGTAACAACATCAATTAGAGCAATGAATGTACAAAAGAAGGATTCACAAGGGACTGAATATCAGATGTCAGAGAAGTAACACCAACAAAAGATTTTAGGAACGATCATAAATCAAGGCTTTGAGGTTCAGAATGAGAGAGAATTCTTTCCCTCCCAGTCACTTATGTCCAGAAATCCCTTATGGATTAAACATCAATACTGATATTATTAACACTATAGATACTAGCTATGTAGACAGATTATATAGGTTGGTTTACTGATAACTCCCTGGTGTACAGACTCTGTGCCCCAAGATTCAATCAGCAACCACTTACCTTGTTGTATGTTCGCTCTTGACTATTTTCCCTCAGACCTTCACCTTCATCCATTATTAAATAACCTCCCTTTTCACCCTGCCATAATCACCATGTTCTTAGAAAACATCTCACTCTCTTAGCCTGTACTGTCATTCTCTTGGGTTTTTTCTCTTCCTTTTCCTCTCTCCAAGAGGATCCAATTGCATCAATAACACATTCATTACTTTGTTCCCTTGTCTCTAGTCCCTTTGGTGATAGATTGGACTTGCCACTTGCTCTACACAACTCCTTAATTTCACCCTGAAGCTTAATTGCAATATTTAAAGTTCCTGAGTCTCTTAAGAGAGAACATGACTGTGTTCTCTGAAGGGAGGTACACCAGGGTTAGATGTGACAGATGGGACCTGACTTCTCCCGTACCCACGGCATCACTCCAGCCCAAAAGATGTCCCTGGCTCCTCGTCACACATAAAAGTTCTAAACTCTCGAGCCTGTCTCTCAGAGCTCTGCAGAGCCTTCCAAAACTGTCTTGTCTCCATCCAACCACCTATGTGGGTAGTCAACTGTTCTCCTGAAAAGACACATCACAGATTGAACCGATATCGCATACTGTTTTAATGGCTCTTTCTTATTTCTGGAAGTTCTATTTCTTTCTTCTCCCAATATGTTGATCATTTTGAATGATCTCTTGTTCCTCATTTGTACTTCTGATTTACATTTTTGTTTCTTTAAACTGATTTTTTTTTGAAAAAAAAAAATCTAGCTGCTCTCTATTCTGCTCCAGCAACTGCTTTACCTGAAGTCTTCGTGGGCTGCCTCTCCTATGTGTTGTTTGCTCTGGCTCTCACTCATGGTGCCCTCATTCCTTATGTTCTATTACTTGTGGGTCTGTGTGTGAGCCCGTGTCCCCTGGAACTTTATCTGGGGGAATTATAGGAGGCAAGTGTTGATTGGTTTTTCCCTCCAGGAAGGATATAGATTTGTTGGTATCTGGGGGACACCACCCCCTTGAAACTGCTTGAAATTAAATTCTCAGAGCCTCCACACTTTGCACCTGGTGTGAGCCAAGGCCCCAAAATCTGCAGGGGACCTAGATACATGACATCAGTGCTTAGGAGAGAATTTCATCCTTGCCCTAAACCAGAGGTTTCATTGTCTCCCTTTGTGTGCCTTTCTTTCCTCGGTCACCCTGTCAGCAAGGACACCGCTCTCCACCGGGCCCAGTGTGGGGGGTGTAAAATTCGATTCCCCACTTGACACTGGCCCAAGGCTTGGCGTCTTGCTCCCCTACATGGTCAGTGGGGATCAGAAGCCTCTCGTGGGCAGCTACCAGTCTAGCACAATCTCAGCTGCCTGGGTTTATTTTTCTTCCATGTCTCAGGCCTCCAACACTTACCATGATTTACCAGCTAAGCCATGCATCTAAAAAATGGCTTATTTCCATTTCAAGCAGCGTTTCTATCTTGAAGCAGGACTGCATGATGTCAAAGGCACCCAACTGCAAGAAATACAAGACCTGTGATTTATAAGTAGCACTGTTTCTTGCCCTTAGACCCTTGGTGTGACCATAATAATTTTGCTTCTGAGATAAACTTTTAAACTTTCTGGGACAACACTTCAATAACACCATAGAACCAAGGAATGCCAATTCTCATTTCAGTGCATCAGGTCCGTGAATAGAGTCGTCTTTTTTGATATCATTTCATTATAACATTGATGAGAAGAAAATCAGTTCCTGGCCAGAACTCTGTCTTGTGGCATTCACACATTCTCCCCAGGTTTACACAGGTTTTCTCTGGACTTTGCAGTTTCCTTCCTCACCCTGACCAAGTGCACATTAGGTGACCTGGTGTCTAAATTGTCCCTGTGGGACTGAATGTGAGATGTGAGGACATCCTGTCCTAGGTTTGTTCCCACCTTGCGCCCTGAGTGGTCTGGAGAGGCCCTGGCACCTGAGACCCTGAACTAGAAAAAGTGGGCCGGAAAACAAATGCAAAAATGAATACAAAAACTTTTTAATATTAGAAGTGTCTGCGGTCTGAGGAGTTTGGTGATGTTTCCATTGCTAGTAACATATAGTCAGAACCTAACTCTGGTTCAAGTTGATCAGACTATGGTCAAATTCATTGTGTTATACATTAATTGGTCACAGTTTTCAAGAGCCAGTTGATGACATGAAGGATGTCACTAGAGGATTCACTGTCCCTAGGCCGGGGGTCCCAAACTTCCCCCATACCAAGCCAGAGGGTAAATACTCTTGGCTTTGCTGTCCCTACTCGACTCTGCCACTGTAGCAGGGAGCAGCCACGGACAAGACACAGATAAGTGAGCACAGGTGGGTCCCAGCAAAGCTTTATTTTTGGATCCCAGCATTTGAATTTCATATTACTTTTCACATGTCATGAAATAGGATTCTTTTTAAAAAAATCTTTCCAGCCATTTAAAAATGTAAAAACCATTCTTAGCCCTGCCACACAAACACAGAGGCTGGGTTTCATGTGAGGGCCAGAGTCTGCTGACCCGGCTGCAGACTGTGATTCTCAGCTGTGGAGCAACATCACAATCATCTGCGCAGTTTTCAAAAATCAGGTCAGGCCCCCCATCAGACCCGCTGAATGAAAATATCCAGTGGGGAAGCACAAGGTTGTATACATCCTTTTAAGTTCCATCAGCGATTCTGATAAGCACCCCTGAGGCAGACAGGCTGCTCTAGATTCTGCTCTCTCTAGACCTGCCCAGAGCTCCCCACGTAATACACCCAATTGCCACAGTTCTCCCACTTCTTTGACTTCAAGGCAAGTCATATAATTACCTAGTCAAAACAACTTACCTCAATGCAAAAATAAATACATAAACAAAGCAACTAATCCTAATCCTATGAAAAATACTTAAAACCTGCAATTAAGATTTTTGATAAAGAAAAAAAAATCACAAATCAAAAAAAAAAGAGGCATTTAGTGGACAAAATAAGTTTGCACAAGAACAATTCATCCATATCTCACACCATACACCAATAAATACCAGGTGCACAAAAGAGTAAAACATAAAAGAATTAAACCATAGAAAGAAACTAAAAGGCAACTGAATATTTGTCGAACCTCTGGAGTTAAAAGGCATTTCTAAGCTTAAAAGCTTAGAAAAAGCCACAAAAAGAGAGCTATCCAGATCTAATTGCATAAAAATCATAAGCCTCTGGTGAGAATAAGATAAAGTAACCGAAACAAAGAGATAAACTGAGAAATAAATTTACATAATTAAGAAAGCACAACCTCGTTGACAAAAAAATAAGAAAAAAATCTTGGGTGATAATTAAAGAAACACCAGTTCATCCCAAATACCACCTGAGATCGATCAAATTAGCAAAGGGATTTCAAATATGAAGTCAGACGCACGCTGGCTAGAGTATATGAAACACACGTCCACACATTGTATATCTGCATCTGAAACGGCAACAAAACCCGAATTTAGATAAGGGTTTCAAACCAGAGCTTTCTTCTTACCAGCTATGTAACCACTCCAAAAATTCAGAAACAACCTTTAGGACTGCAAGAGATGACTGGTTAAGCAAACTACAGAATATTCACTTCATAATAGATTATAAGGCTATTAAACACAATGTTGACAAATACTATAAAATAACATGGATATGGGTTAGGCAATATTAGGTGGGAAAGGCAGGAAATAAAATTGTATAAATGGTGTGGTTACAATTACGTAAACCTTAAATAAACCTTAAATAAGAGGGAACAGGTGAAAAGAAATACCCCACAACATTAACAGTGTTGTGTGGGTGGTACACGGTGGTCTTTTTTTCCAAATTCTGTTTAACAAGATTGTGTTATATTTACAGTAAGATAGAGCCTTTTAGAAAAAGAAATTGTTATTTGAAAAGTGGAGTGTGACAGGCAAGTAGGCAGACGGTGGTCAAGTTTCAGAACCATTTTCTGAAATTTTACTATAAAAACCCCAATTCACATGAATAGCGCATGTGGCTGCAGCCCAGAGCTCAAAGCTGAGAATTAAGTTTTAACTCTGCCTGGTATTTTCTTTACACTTGTTATATCATTAAGTCTATAAAGTAAATAGCTGCAGTTCTCACTGATAACTAAGTGAAGCCTAATTGTGTGGTTTTAGTCTCAATTAAAATTGCTGAAAATGTGAAAGCCTTTCTAGAAGTCGCACAGATAAATCACACTTTAAACTCACAGGCTTCGACTGGGAACTCTGAGATTTCCTGAGCTCTCTGAAAATCTCCCTGCTTAGATCTTAAGCACTTTCGATACTTGGGTGACACTCAAATTTACCCTCTGCTTTGTCTGACCTTGATACAATTTCCCTATTCGTTAAAGGCCATTTGAATTTCAAGACAATATGCCAGTCTTTTAAATGACAATGGTTGCAATTTAAGCATCCAACCCGCATCTGCCACCAGCCTTTTGTCTACAATCAAGTTCCAAATAATGCGTTCCAATTCACGGTGATTTCTATGAGGGCTTGGCCAATCACAAATAAGATTCTCCTCTACTCCTAACTGCCCCCCACACCCCCCCAAAAAAAAACATGCCCTGGACCCCAATCTTCCCCCACCCCCATCTTTGCTCCTTCGTTGCTTTGGAACTTGCTGCTAGAAAGTAGGATAAGCATCTGCCCTTCATTGAAAAGCTGGGATTTTGATGGGGACAGGCACTGTCTGGGTCGCTTGTTCCTGCTGGCAGGCCAGCGCCACCCTCGTCGTAATGTCTGCCTGCAAGATTTCTTTTCTCCAGGTGGCCAAGATGCAAACTGCCCTCAGTGCAGACGATGGACACCGTGTGACAAATCTCATCTCAAGTCACAGTCAGCTCTTCCTGGAGACCCTGTTTTAGGGCTTTGCAAAGTGAAGGGCCATCCATTACGGCAAGGCATTAATGCCTTCAAAATGCTTATTTCTTCTTATGAGACAATAAACTACTTCCTGCAGCAACAGCAGGTGAGCACAGAAAGCATCTTAAATATCTGACCCGAAGTGCTAAAGATGCTTCATAATCTTTAAAGTTACCAACAATATTGTTTCCTCCCGTTACCAGGATGTTGTAAAATGTCCTAATTAGTCTTTATGATAATACCGACACCTCCACAGCACATAAAAAGGACTTTTAATTTTTAAAAGGACAACTCTGGTTGGTTTGATTTTTATCTCTAATTGGCCCATAATGTCGATTCCTCTGGCGCCCCAGACAGGCGAACATTAATTTAACAAGCAACTCATACACCATGGGAGACCAGAGAATCGGGTGTGGAAAGGAAGGTTCCAGCATTCTGGACATGTAATTGGCTCCTTTCTTTTACCTCCTGGAAGGTGCTAAACAAGCTTATCCGCTGCTCAAAGGGGGGTCTTTCTAAGGCTGCTGCTTCCTGGGGATGCCCTGCTCCCAGGTCAAGCCCTGCTGTGCCACTACCAAGTCCAGACCAGGAGAAGTCCCGCAGGAGGCCCAGAAGGAGTGCTCCAAGGGACCCAGCAGAGACACCAAGGCTAGAGAGCAGAGGCCAGTGCCTGATCTGTGTGTCTTAGACGGGTCACATCCTCCCCGGCTTGCTTCGCTCATTATAAAGTGAAAAGAATGGTCTAAAGTAATCTCCAAGGTCTTTGCTAGAGTTCAACCCTGAGATTTACTAGTGGGCGCAGCCCTGCCAAAGCATGGATGATGACTTCAGTTTCCCTGCCAGGGGTCCATGCCAAGACTGGCTCATGCTGGTGGTTCACTGCAACCATCAGCTCTTCCTGTAATACCCAACCATGACGAACGCTCTGTTCTGGCTCCCGCCCCTGTCTTATCAGCTTCAGAACCTCTACAGTGCTAACCTCTGTGGTGCAGGAAGGTTTGGCTCATGACCCAAGCCAAAGCGCATATCACTGCAATATGAATTTACTGAGAGGAGTGCATAATACAATAATATACGCATGCAATTAAAATGGCGGCAAAATGGGAGGGAAGGTAATGAACCTCTTGGCAAAGTTTGGGGGACTGCCAGCGCAGGGGGAGGCCTGGACCCAGTAGGGGAGCGCCAGGAATCTGCCCATCTGCAAGGAGGAGGGGGCACCACTTCTCAAGGTGAGAGTCCCCAGTGGCTCTCGCCAAGCTCTTGAGAAGCTTTTCAGGACCATGGGCCTGGAATCCTGAGCCGTCTCAAACTGCCCCGCTTGGGTGCCTGTATTCATACCACTTTCCAGAGGCATCTTATGAGGACCACCTGTTAATTCTGACTTAGGCAGGCCCTCAGCACATATCCTATGCGTCCTTGTCTTTGCTGTGTCTGTCAGTGTCTCTTAAACAAGTGGTTAATGACTTCAGTTGCTCTATCAAAATTGCCCCCATCTTTCCATCAGTCCGGGTCTTACGTCAATACCCATAACATCTCAATGGGTCAGTATCCTGCATTATGAATGTAGATATCCCCTCTTCCCCCCACCCACACACACACCCTAGATCCACACGGAGCAGATGCCAGTGGAGGCAGAGCGCATTACGGGATGGGCACTGGCCCTCCCAGCCTCTGCCTAAAGAAGTGTATTTTAAATTTCAGCACAGTTAGCTGAACGATTCTGGTATCTCACTTCCAAAGTGAGGCACTTTAACAGCCGTTCCTCCTGAGACAAAATAACATCACCTTTGCATTAAAGAACAGAAAAGACTTTTTCAAAGTGCATCGAAAATTGGCCTTCCCAGTCATTCTTCTAGATCTAGCTGAGGTTCTTATGTGTTTGGGGACCTCGAGTATTCCTGTTGCAATGGAGACATGGTGGGCAGGGCCACGCCACATACTGACCCCAGATGAGTCTAGCTGCTGACTAATGAGGCTTCATGCCTGCCCTGCTTCCCCAGGCCCCTCTTCAAGTTCCCTTCCCCTCCGTGAGCTGCTGGCGAAGCAAGCAGGAGCTGAATTGAATAACACTGCTGTTGAAAAGCTTTTTTCTTCCCAAACCAAGAAAGCCATGACAATCTTTTATTTATATAGCCAATACTTCAATTTAGAGTTGTGCGTGTAATGGTGCTGCCATTTCCCCAACCAGCCTCTCTGGCCGAGGCGCCTCTGCCAGGCATCATGCACAGCTCGTCGGCAAGTCCGGGGGCCAGGAGTAAGGCCCCGGATGTTACCTCACGGGCACACTGGCTACAAGAAATGAACCATGCTCCTCAAATTGGACATTCCGCTATTGCAAGAGAGGTTCTCTGGACGGTCTCGCCGAGCACCTGTTAAATCAATCATGCTGTTAAATACATTAACACCACACACATATTTTTTACTCAGTATCAAGTCTAAAACAAAACACAAATAACGTCAAGAACCTTCGAGCCAAAATTTCACTCAAACCTCAACAAGGACTCTGTTCAAATTTTCATCTGTTCTACCCCACTGATATTCCCTCTCCCCATTCTCTTAGACCAAACCCTAATTTTAAATACAGGGTAGGAGGAAAAAGAGAAATCTGTCTGAGAGCAATGATCAAGACCAAAATTCTGGTTTGTACAACTTTGGATGACACTCAGGTTTAACCTTCTCCTGCTTTATTTTTTTTTTTTTCTTTTCAGGCCATATGGTACCCATCAATCCCAACTCTAAATTCACTTCCTTTTGTTCTGCACAAGGTCAGATCTAATCACTACTTTAAAACAGAAGTTAGGATATGTTGATTTGACTTCCCCTCCACCACAAGGTTTGGAGAGAATGATATTTCTCATATAGGACGCTGGTGTCTTAAAGTGGTAGAATCATTACAGTCCTCCATGAAAATCGAATTATGAGTCATCTGTGCGAATCCTTAAATTGTGAAAAACCTATTCACATAGCCATCATCCAATATCCTTTAAGTCACCTGAAGTGGGGGTGGCAAGGAATCAAAAACTCCTTTTACCCCCAGGCTTAGGAGGAGGAGCTTGCTCACCCCCCCCTCACCCCTGTGTGGTCTTAGTTAGGTCTCTGAGCCTCAATTTCCTCACTCATAAGAAATAGGAGCAATATCATCTTGGAGGGTATTATGAGGGTTAAAAAGATCAAGCAAATATTGATATAGAAAGCACAGTTAGCACAAAATGGAAGAAAACTCATAAATGAAGCTATTATTATCAAAAGTAAAAGAACAGTCATTAAGAGAGTAATGATATTTAGACTATATCAAGAGTTGGGTTGAGGTAAAAACAATCTGCGGAAGAAAATCTCACATTGGGGCCTCCTAGTGGCGCAGGGGTTAAAGACACAGTGCTGTCAAGCTATCGCTAGCCACTGCAGCACAGCAGGTTCAATCCCCAGCCAGGGAGCTTCCCACATGGCACAGCAGACCTCTCCTGACTCGCCCGCTGCTCCCCTCAGCAATGTACTTCAGTAGATCTGCCTGTTCCGCTCCCCATTCTGTCTCTGGTGAATCTTCTCACACACACCCCACACACACACCTCTGGCCTACACCCCAATTCTTGTACGCATAAATAAATAAATCTTTAAAAAAGAGGAAAAAAGGAAATCTCACATTAAACCAATACATCTGTTTACCTTTCCAGAACTAGGAACTCCCGCTGAAATCTGCACAACAGAGTTCTCATTTAGAAAGAAAAGTGAGCTGATCCACATAACCCTGTATCGTCATTAAGAGACTGACAAAAATGGGCAGCCTCCATCAGTCTGTCTAAACCTGTGGAGCCTGTGTCGAAACACTCCTGATAAGACACGACCTCACTAGTCATCACTAGCAAAAGAAATTCAGCCAAGTTCATCCTTAGTGCCACCGTATTATAACTTATCTGGCTCCTCTACTCCCTAGCACATGGCATCTTCTGGCTGGCCCAAGGTTGGTCATGGGTCTTCAAAATGGTGCCCTGAACTCTGCGCTTCTCCCTCGCACTCCATATTCTGACATATTGCCAGGGAGGCAGAGGAGGGCTTCAGCTTGGTCAACAACTGTTTAGAAAGAGGCTTCAGTGTCTTACAATAGACATGTCCAAAATTCCATTGGGACCCCGCTTACATACTGCTAGGGTTTATCTGCAGTTACTCCTGCAGTATTAAAATCTGAGAACCGGCCTCCCTGGTGGAGCAGCGGTTAAGTGCTGTGCTGTGGAGCTGTCGGCAGCAGCGATGCGAGTTCGACGCCCGGCCGGGGAGAATCCCACATGGTGCGGCAGACCTCTCCTGCCTCGCCCTCTGCTCCCCTCAGCAGTGTATTTCTGATCTGCCTGTTCTGCTCCCCACTCTGTCTCTGGTGAAGCCTCTCACCGCTCCACACCTCTGGCTTGTACCCCAGCTGTATAAAAAAATAAATAAATAAAAAATAAATAAATAAAATAAAATAAAATCTGAGAACCACCAGGTACTTCTTGGGGCATCAAGTCCTTTGGAGACACCCAGAATCTGTCATATAAATGGCCAGCTCCACAGACAGCTCCTGGTTGGAACTGACTATACCACCTGTCTTCTTGAGAAGTTTCCAGGGCAGGGCCCAGGGCTGTGATAAGACGGGTTCACCAACAGGTACTGGGGGAATATCTGCCTTACAGATAAATACAATATGACTTGGAAAGACACATGCAAGGCAGCGGGGTCCCAAGTTCTATCCCCATAATTTAGTAAGTAAACAGTTAAATGGAGTGGTGATTGGAAGTAAGAAGAGAAGATGCTTCAAAGTCCCATAGACATCACGTTCATTGAGATTTTTGCAATGAGCCTAGGTACAGGGAAGGCAGTGGGAAGGCGACCCTTTTTAAGCGGAGGCAGACCACCTGTGCTGTGAAGCATCACAGATCCAAATCAAGGGGCCAGGCACTTGCAGGAACCAAGATGCCTGTGGCATCATCCTCCCGTGAGGACTGCCTCATATCCCAATTGCAGAGTTGCAAGGGCAGTGCCAGATGGAAGGATGTTTTTCTCTTGGATGCCATTGCAATTGGACTCCTTCTACCAAACTGTTTTATGAGAGTATAACATGAATTTTCCACCTGAACAACAGCAACCAATAAACTCAGCGATTTTTATGGAGCAAGCTTTTATATAAGGCACATTTAAGTACATATAAAAAAGGCAAATAATACCTATCTTATCAATCATAGCTTTTTTAAAATTTAGCTTTATTCTTGGGATTTATTTAGAATTCTTTCCAACTCACCCAGAATTACAATTACTTTAGAGTCAAACCTTCTTGGAATTGATTTGGACTTTAAAGCCAACTTAGAATCAAAAACTTATATTGCTTTCCCCAACTGCCAGTTATGGTTGTTTCAGCCTAGGAAATTGTGATTTTCCTCTTTTACAACTTAATTCTAAGTAACTTCACCACTTTTAGTCATGTTTTCTCAGAGTTCTACTTTTCTTCTGTGTAGTTTAAGTGAAAAGGAAACAAGAAAACTATGTCATACATGTCTACCAAGCTTTCATGGGGATATTTCCGTCTGGAGGGTGTGTTGGCCAGTGCTACTCTCATAAAGGAGTGGGAAGACCACTTTCTCACCTCATCTAGCTTTCACTCCACTCCACCCTCACCCATTTTGGTTTCTGTAATTTGGACTCATATTTAAAGCATCTTGCAAAACTAATACTTCTCTCAGCCACAGGCCACCTTCAACTTTTTAAGTTGCACAGTCTGAAAAAGATCAGTAACAGCTACATGAGTTCCCTACTTAGTCCAATTCTCCCCCTTTTCTATCCCTCTGGAACCAGAATTTGCTCAGGTGTCCACACCACTGAAAGAAAGCCAACTCCACCCCCAGCTTTGGGGCTAGACCCTCACTTGTTCTTTCTCAAACATGGTAATTCTATTTTGTTGGCCAGGTAATGATCTATAGAATCTATCCAATTCTGGACAATTGAGACATGAGAGGAAGCTTCAAAGGAACATTTTCTCAAGTCAACAAGTAAGTGTGCATTCTTCTTCCTGGAGAGACTTCCATTTCCTGTGTCTATCCTGTGGATTGTCACCGCCATCTTACTAACACCCTGGGGGTGAAGCCATGTGCAGAGGATGATGAGTCACACAGAAGTGCAGCCCAGGCCCAAATGAACTGAACTGGAGGCTACCCAATGGCTACACTCCACTTAGGGGATGCAAACTTTCTCCTGATTAGTCCAAAGCAAATGGAGAGTCTTCTGTTACTTGAGGCCACGATACTTCCCAACAGACATAATATTCCTAGAGCAAGTAGAAAAGTTTAGCAAACTTTAGAACAAGGATTTAACTTGGTCCCATGCCTCTGTCTTTACTTATCCTAACACAGAGACCAGTTGCTGTCAGCGTGGTTTGTGGTATGATGGGAGATGGGCTTGTGTAAGTGCTGGGTTTGTATGAAACTCTTCACACAACCACATTTGATGGCTTCAGTGGAATATTCTGTGAAAGTGGTCTGTGGTAGAACTGGGAATGAATATTTTTTAAGTAAAAAATTGGCATTGCTTGAAGTCCCAGAGGCCGAAAAAGTCCAAAGATATAAACCCAGAAGCTACAGTAATGGTTTCCAAGGGAAACAGACCATGTAGCAGAATATCTCTTGTTCAGAACCAGGAGGTTAGTGGTGAATAACTACATGAAAATCATAGAATATGGGAGAAAAGGAATGTCATTTTGTTGGATATAAGACTCATGGAAAAATACTCAACAGAAATTGGATTCAATAATAGTCCTGCTTCCTAAAGTAGTACATATTCCCATCTGTGACACACAGCTGACCCTGTCCAGAAAACCATCAGAATCCTAATCTGCTTGGCACCACCCCACATACATCCCCACTGATAATATTAGTATTTGCATAGAATTTATTAATTTTCAAAAACACTTCCACTTTCATTATTTTTCTTGATCCTTGCATATCCCTATAAGGTAAAAATTATTACTCTCACTTTATTGATAAGTAAACTGGGAGGCAAGAGAAATTAAATAAGTTGCTCATAGTGATAAAGCAAGTAAATGGAAGAGCTAAGAACCGAGGTCTTCCAACTTCAAGTTCAAAGTTTCCATTTCACTCTGGCCCTCCACTCCTCCCCATTCCTGTAGGCTGTAACAAATTTGAAGTTATGCTACTGATCAGCAGCAATTGGTTTGAAATAAGAAATCTTTGTATTCAAATATAAACATGAATATTTGAAAATTGCTAATTTAGGCCAAATGTTGAGCTTAAAGTGATTGCCAACCTCTTTTGTGTGCTCAGACTCCCTTAAACCATTTGTTCTCATATAGCATTTAGCTTAAGATGTAACACACAATACACATATAGTGTTTCCCGTGTACAATGCTTTCCAGTTTCTAATTCACTTTAGGCCATCAAAAGAGAACATAAAATAACTCCAGAGCTCTAGACTTTTGCAATTACCTTGTGGATAGGGAAAGGGAAGAGTGGGAAGAGTTTTTACAACTGAGAAAATCCAGATTTCTTATTAGTCATGGTCTAAAAATGACAACCCCCTGCCTATGCAGCAAGCCTCCCTCCACCCCACCCCACCCCTCAACCCACAAGCTGCAGCTGGCAGAGCCTGCTGCAGACCACATTTTTCCGCCTGGCAATCCATCGACAGACCTAAGCAGGGAAGCCATTTTTGCACATGCTGGACTGGTCTCTACAGCCTAAGGGGCAGAGCACCACCCAGGAGCTTGGCACGAAGCATACGAGATGACCCAGCTATAGCTCCAGCCCCAGGCCATGGCACTGGCCACTCACAGCACACCAAGGAGTGGAGCCAACACTGAGGCCCCTCCACACACGGAAGCCTCCTTCCCCTACCAAGAGCTCACGAGCTTGCTCTTGAGCATAACAAGGTCACCCAAATACTCTTCCGTGCTCCCCACTCACAGCAGCCTTTGTTTATCCAACTTGACCACAGTCAAGAGAGGCTGATGTGGTGAAAAGGTCACACTTCCTTCAGAACTGGAGGAAAGAGGAGCTACCCCTAAGAGCTCAGAAGAAAAGGAGGATAAGACTTTCTGACATTCAGGAAGGGGCCCCTGCCCCCGATGTACTTCTCCAACAACTTTTCTGCTACCTGAACATAACAGAGTGAAGCCCTTTATTAAGACAAAACCTAAAACAAGGCACCCCTCGCTGTCTTTCTCCCTCTCTTCCACGCTGAGCTTCTTATACTAAGGCCCCTATGTGACAAGCAGCACTTATCTTTACAAGACACAATCCACATTCTTTCCACAAGCTCCAACTCTACATTCACTGGTCCCCAAAACATCCTATTTTCCCTTGAGCATATTACAATGACTGCTCACAAATTCAAACCCCCCAACAAAGGCCTGTGCTCCAGATGCAAATAGCTCAGAGTAAAGTGGTTAAAAGCTTTTTATACCCTTTTCCCAGGAGACAGATACATTCCATTCAATCAAGGTTCTAGGCCTCGGCTATGTGTATAAGCTAAAGAAGTGGTTTGAGTTTATGTTTCTTCTTCTGTGATGTATTAATTGGAATCCTAGAAAACAGACTCTAAGATGGAAAGTTGCTTGTTGAAGGTATATGGGGGAGTGCTTTCGGGATATAGGGAAATGAAGAAAGTGGGAATGAACACAGGGAAAAACTGACCCATGATGAGGTTGCAATGGAGACTTCAGGTAGTCTGATGGAGAGCAGTAAAGCTGGGATGGCCTGTAAGAACTGCCCTAAATTGAGAGAATCACCAGTTCTGTTCATACCCATTCCAGTCATTCACTGGTCTTAGGTGTGCTCTAGGATTGGATGAATACCTTGGGTGAGACAGTTCTGTGCTTAAGAACAATTCCCATCAGGGTGCAGAGCAGAGAGCCACGGCAGCCATATTCCCAGGAACAAGGGTGGTTGCATGTGTTCTGAAGAGGGATCCAAATGGAGCACAATAGTACCCATCATAGCCCACCCCTTATGTACTTGTTTTTTTATAGTAAGTGCACCCCATCAAAGGAATAGTTTTTCCACAATTCTGTTTGATCTTGTTTCCAGAACAAACTTATAAGACAAAGACTTGTGCAAAGAGTAATTTTTGCTGTTACTTTTTATCTCAGTGCTGTAACTGATAATCATCTTTCTCCTCTTGTACCACATTTATTCTAGATTCCTCTGGCCCAGTCACCCTTGGCTCAAACTTCCACTTGAGCCTATAATAGGTCTAAAGAGCATCTCTGATACGATGACCCAGACCTTCATCCCTAAAGGCTCTGTGTTCCTGGTTTCTATCTCAGTCTCAGGAGTGGATGTCATACTTTTCTACTTTTCATGAAAACTGAGTAAGTTCCCAGTGGGTCACCAAATGATCTCTGCTCTTATTTTCTTCCCTGCTTTCTTCATGTAGCAATACTCCACATCTTCCTAATAAAGAGAGATTTTTCATAACAATACGTAATTCCCTTCTATGACTACAGGTCTCTTGACACAAGAAACCCAAGTGACCAGGTAGAAGTCATAGGTCAATGGGACACTTACTATGCTCCACTGTGGACACATTTTTCCCCTAGGAAGCCGGGTCTCTAGACACAAAGAACCAAAGTTGGGAAAAAGAAGTAGCAATTCTCAAGTATAATAGATCTCTGAGACCAATGGGAAGAAGCCACTCCTACTTCTTCCTCCTTGTTTTCCAGACTTACGTATTCTGCCTTCTAAAGAGTACCACCAGGGCTGGCGCAGCGGTTAAGCGCTGCACTGTGGAGCTGTCGGCAGCGGGCAACGCGAGTTCGACGCCCGGCCAGGGAGAATCCCACATGGTGCGGCAGACCTTTCCTGCCTCGCCCGCTGCTCCCCTCAGCAGTGTGTTTCTGATCTGCCTGTTCTGCTACCTGCTCTGTCTCTGGTGAACCCTCTCGCCGCCCCATGCCTCTTGCCTGTACCCCAGCTTGTATGTAAAAATAAAAAAATAAATCTTAAAGAGTACCACCGAGTGGTCATTTATTTAAACCATGTACAGATGGAGGATGGTATCCCATCTTTGTAGTATATCATTTCAAGCTGGCATCTAAGAGACTTCTACACCATTCCACCACTCTATCCTTGTGGTTTCAAGGTTGTAGAGTGAATAAGATATGATAAGACCCATGAATCCCATGACTGCGTTCATGGATCCTTACTACCACATCTTTGGCTATAAAGTGGGTCTCTTGGTCTAAAGCAATGTTATATAGGGTCTCAGTAGACTAAACAGTTATTAGGTTGTGGTGCTTGCTGAACTCAAATCCAATGAGTGTATGCAGGACTATCTAAAGGAAAAAATGCTGTAACGGGCAAAGTTGGATGCTAGTGCCTCTGCTTCCTATTCCTATTCGTCATTTACAACCCCATGGGGCTGGGTCTCTCAGCAGAGCCTTAACTAGGAGTCCCAATCTGTATCTGTGTCAGTGGGGGTCTTGAGCTAAAATTACAGGGCCCTAATGTTACTGGGATCTTGTTTGTATCCAGTGGCTGAGGAGGTCAGGGCAAATCTAGGATACTCAGACACAAATCTGACCCAATACTTCTCCCAAAGGTATTTTCACTTCTAACCTAACCTCTAATTATAAACAAGAGCAGTTTCTTCCTTGTTAAGATAAAGTTTTGAGTACCTGGGTGAATACAGAATAAGTAATCTTTAATGACAGGACATTTTTCAAGACCCATTGGGTCATGCTCACAGACTAAGGTCAAAACCAGCAGACAAGCATCAAAAGACATG
This sequence comes from Scalopus aquaticus, assembly GCA_004024925.1. NCBI lineage: Eukaryota > Metazoa > Chordata > Mammalia > Eulipotyphla > Talpidae > Scalopus > Scalopus aquaticus. The sequence continues at coordinate 79,314 of PVIJ01006832.1, forward strand.
CTGGTTACCATCACTCACTAGCCATTTGACCTTCTTAATAAGTCACTTAACCTCTTAATGTATAAAAGGACAGTTAACATGACAGAAAGAATCTTACCCCAGGACTGGGCATGTCTCTGGATCTGCCAAATTCCTATGTGATCTTGCATTGGTACTTCACCATTCTGGGCCTCGATTTACAATGTGTAAATGAAAGGAGAGATATGATGCCTCTTAGGTTCCTTCCAGTCAAATAGTCATTGTTCTTTATATGTCCATATGTCCCTAAAACAGATGGGTTCAACCCACCCTAAAAATGTAGTAGACCTTTATGCCCACAACTTTCTTATGGAAAGTTTCATGTCGAAAGAGAATCAGCTTGTAAAACAGATGACAGAGCACTTCTCAAAATAAACATTTGCCAAAAGTTTAGTTTGACGAGAATCGCCTGGAGTTACATGCTTCAAATGCAGCATTAAAACTCTTAATGGACTTGGAGATTCATTTGGAGATTTGCTATTTATTAATATCCTCACTGATTCAATTCAAATGCTATTTTTGCCAGCATCTTTATCACATTCATTGCATGGCATGTAGGCCTCTTGTAGAATCACACGGAAATGTCCTTTTAGAAGTTGCTTTTAGAAAGTGCTATTTTTATTCTATAGAGTTAATTGAACCTGCCACTATATATCTAATTAATATAAAGCACAAAGACAGCAAGTTGTTAAACAAAAGTGTATTTGGTGCATAATATTACTGATGACTCCCTTTAATGTTATAGAATATAGGCTATCAAAATGATCTTTCTCTCCTAAATGTAACAGCTGAACTTTATAGTTTCATATTATATACATTAAGACCTACATAAGCCAATAAATATGATAGAAAGCAGTAATTTTCTCTACTAGTATTGGCGGATAGTTACTTAAGTCAATATTTTGGTAATTTAAGCATTGATGACCAGCTCTTGAATATATTAATGATGATCCATTTCACTACGCATCATGATCTGGATCAATTTGTCTATCCCCTCTTTACATAGATCTAACTGGCCCAACTTCCATTCACAGGTGTAAAGTACATCAGTACACATTACTTTCCAGTACTGCTTCCCTCAAATATTGATTTTTAATTTTTTTGTCAAACAGACTCATGCTCTCATTTCATGCTACCAAGATACACACACACACACACACACATACACACACACACACACACACACAGCTAGCTCAGAACTATCACATTAGATGTAATTTCCCACACTTCAATTTTTCAAAGTTATTTTTGTTTTGGGAAAAAGGGGTTGATTCTGGCTTGCTTAAGTAAAGGAGAGGTCCAGAAGGACCCTGGATGATGACACAGAATTGGATAATCAGATCTCAGAAAGCAGAGGAGACAGGGTGAGACTTGATGTTCAGCAGGTAATAAATAACTGATATCTGTTGAATATTTATGGTTTGTTCAAGACTGTTTTATACATTTTAAAGGTGTTTTCTCATCTCATCATCAGAAAATGTCAGGGTATGGTACCCTCGCTTCATCTTAAGGATAAGAAAACTGGGAAGGAAATGTGAAGTGACTTGCCCAAAGTCACAGAGCAGTGAGTGGCAGAGCCAAGACACTACTCCATGCCCACATGCTGCCTTATTGCTGGAGCATGGTCATGCCAGGATGTAGCTCCATTAACTGCCTTCTAAATACGTCATTGCTTCAGATCTCACATCCATGGAAGGGAGACTGCACTCCCTGCTAGTCCAACCCCATAAGGGAGGCAGGGTCATGCTATACATCCACGACCCATAGGGGCAATGCCCATGTATCCCAAACTGGTCCCAGAGAAAAGTAAATCCTTGTAAGCCCAGAGGCGCAACCGAAGAGCCTCTATTACAGTGGGAGAACCACTCAGCCTCAGAAGACTGGGTCCCAGTCCCTGCTCTGATGCTAATATATGACCGTGGCAAAGCTAAATCAATCGGGGATTCAGTTACTTCATTTATAAAATTAAGCAACTGGGTTACACTTATTCTATTCTTTCCAGCCCTAAGATTCCTTTATATCTATTAAAACCCAAGTTATTCTCAGAACACATACCTCCTTCAGTTGTCATGAACTTGAAAACCCTAATCTACACAGTTTCTTCTCCTCCTAAAGCCCTAAAGTCTCTATAAAATCAGTCCCAAGAGCCTCTAACTTTGGGGACAGTCCCAGGCCTACTTCATTCAGACATCGCTGAGGCCAGAAGAGCAACACCTGGGCTCTCGGCTCTAGGATCTCCCTAGAGAAAGTCATCATGTATCATCCCTACATGTGACTCAGCCTCCTCTCCCTGGCAGAGACTTCCTGGCAGGATTCCAGCCTGAACACCAAACATGGACCATAGTATTGCCTCGTTGTCTCCACCTATTAACCCCAACTGACTATTTTGAAATCAATTTCTCATCCCTTTTTCTATATCTTATCAAAAAAAGAGCATCAAAATCGAAGGAGAAAGAGACTTGAAGCTGAAAGTGAAGTTTTTCAGGTACTGTGGACTGAATATGTGCCCTCCACATTCATTCGCTCAAGTCCCAATCCCCACTGTAATGGTATTTGAGGGTTGATTCTTTGGGAGATAATTGGGTTAAGATTAGGTCATGAAGGAGAAGGAGCCCCCATAATGGATTAGTACCCTTATAAGATGAAGAAACCAAAGTGTTCTTTCTCCCTCTCCCTCTTCCTCCATCTCTCTTCCCCCTCCCCCACACACAAACCATGTGAGGATACAGCAAGAAGCGGGTCATTGGCAAACCAAGAACAAGGCTCTCACCAAAGACAGAATTAGTCAGCATCTTGATCTTGGGCTTCCTATCCTATAGAACAATGAGAAATCAATTTCTAGTGTTAAACCCCCCTGTCTACAGTATTTTGTTTTAGTAACCCGAGCTGACTAAGACTGCAGGTGAGCTATTAAAGGTTGTGGAGTTTAGTCTTACACACCTAAATAAAAATGCTAGTCCTAATTCTCAATCTTTCTAGTCCCACGTAACCAATTAAATGGCCAAACATAAATATATAGTAGTCCACTATTTCCAAGTAAAAGTTTAATTCTTAGTCACATGAATATATACATTTTTAGAAGTTGTAATTGTAGGAGGCAGAATAGCATTCAGCAAAGATCTCAGGTCTTAATCCCTAAAAACAGTAAATATTACATTATGGTGAAGACCTTGCAGATGTGATTAAAATGGGAGCTTTATCTGGATTACCTGGGTGAACTTTATATGATATCACAAGTGTTTTTATAAGAGAGAAGAAGAGACAGATCTAATACACAAGCCAAGAAGGCAATGCGAATAAGAGACAGACAGATTTGAAGATGCTGGCCTCGAAAACTGAAGTGATGTGGCCACAGACCAAGGAATGCCAGCAACCACCACGAACTGGAAGATATGATGAATGGATTCTCCCCTAATACGTCTGGAGAGAGCACAGCTCTATCATCATCCTGATTTCAGTACAGAGACTTCAAGCTTCTGGCCTCCCTAACTGTGACGGTATAAATATGTGCTGTCTTAAACTACCACATTTGTGGTAATTTGTTATAGCAGCCACAGGAAACTAATACATTGGTAGACAGAACATCATTTAGTACCTTTCACTTCTGCCCTTCACTTCATGGGCAGGAAATACGTTCCTTCCCATTGAGGCAGGAGTTGGCCATGCCTGACTTGCTGATCAAGGTGAATGGAAAGTACATGTCTGCCCTTTGACACTGGGCTCAGTCACATGACCTGCTTTGGCCAATGACCTGTAAACAGATATGCTCAAGTGGAGGATGGAGATACATTTGCATGACTAGACTTGCTTCCTGTGCTTTTGCCATTGACAGGGAAGAATATCCTTGGGAAGCCAGGTGGTATCAGAAGAATGAGGCCCCCCCAGGCACCAACTTGAACTGAGCCTGCAGCTTAGAGTCCAGCTGTGAGAACCAGGACTAGCTCAGTTCGACTCCAGGTGGCCTGCATATGCAGGAGTAAATAAAGATCTACTTGCTGTTTATCCCAGAGATTTCACAGCTGGGATATGGTTGAAATCATCAAACCAGGGATATGGTTGAAATCATCAGATCTAGTTAAAATATTCAGTTTATTAATTTAGATATGCTATGTACTTTAAGATTTCTATGAAATAATAAATAAGCATGGTGCTTTTTTCCATCCTCACATTTGTTGAATAAATGTAGAAAATGTCCACAAACAACTTAAACAGCAGTGTCTTGAATCATATAGCTTTCCAGAAGACACCATCTCCATTTCCATCTAAGTTGTATAAGGAATAGAGCTGCTAAAGTTTGCAGTGGAAATTTCTTCCCAATACACAAGCACCATGTCTCATACAGTAGGACGAATTCATTCATGGTAATACCGCATGTGACTTCTATTGCTTTTGCAGTGGTCTTTAAAAGGCTAGTTTACAGTGGCATCCAGTGCTTCTAACTCGGAGACAATCTCAGGATTCACGACTAACCTGTATTAAAGTTTTTGTTCTTTTTTTCCTATTGAGTTAGGTGATGAGCTAACATAAATCAAAGTCATTTCAAGATAATGTGCCTTTCTCAAACTGCTTTCTACCAGTCAGTGACATGGATCTTTTTCAAGTTCCTTCGTGATTTTACCGCCAAGCTCACTGGGCGATTCCTGGCAACAGTTCCTAAGGTTAACTACTTTTGTAAAATTTGCAAAAGCAAAATATTCAAACAACAATGTGTCAAGATCACTCTGCCCTTCTGTTCCACCTCACTCTCCATCAGGTTTTCCCCTGTGCCATCCGCTCTGAGAGCAGCCATAGCATTTCTGACTAAGCAGAAGAGGGGATGGGGCACATGCGGTGAGATATTTTAGGGACTGACAGTTACCCCCGCTCATAGTGAAGTTACTGTCAGCTGTCCTGGTGGAAGAACAGCTTGGGACATTCCTGCCACCTACTGTGTCCACTATTTGGCACCCAGACCAGGGGAAAAGTTCTGGTTGAGACATTCCCAGGGCTTGTGGTACCAGGACAGAAGAATGTGGATGCTGGAGGAGAAACATACTTTGAAATGTGTGGAACCAGAAGCCAGTCTGTGGAAAATTTTTCTAATCATCAGAGATTTAAAATTGTAAGTAGAAGATTTGGTTCTCATTAATGCCTAATAAGAACAGAAGTTCCTTCTTATTGAGGAAATATACCCAATAATGCAGCATATACAATTATAAATGCACCATTGATTTTTTTTCTTTTTTGATGGGAAACATGTGAAATAAATATATCAGAATTCCTGGATCTGTTGAGGAAAACCCATAGCAGTACCACAAACTGAGTACATCGTCTGTAACAGCTCAATTAATTACAAATGAAAGTCGCTAGCGGTTTGCTCAAATCTGACAGCCAACCTGAATGCCGATGGCATTACCAAGAACAAATTATGAAGTTCAAAGGAGCTCTTCTAAGCTAGTTATAATTTTTTTAATGCCAACAAACTGAATTATCTTTATATACTTGTGGGAACTGATATGATAAAAATCATTGTCATATGAAGATCTACATTATTTTTTCATAGTGCTGTGGTATTTAGCCACTTTTTAAAAATAGACATTTTCTATAACTGCAGCTTTGAGAAAATTTTGTTTTCTTTTTTTTCTTAAGCGAGTCCCTGAAAATTGATGTCTAAAATATTTGCTAAATTCATGAAAATCATCATAATGAGGGTGAAGTCTGAGTTGAGTGAGTGGAGCTCTTTGTGGGCACCAACCAACCTTCTTGCTCTGAATCAAAGACATGCTCCCCACCCCCCGCAACTTCTCTCGTTTGTTTTGTTTTGTTTTGTTTTACTCATGTGTATCACAGACCCAGTAGCCTTACAGTGGGACTGTCTGAAGCAGAGACACATAAGGAAAGAAGGAAGGGCATATTACCCTACAGCCAGGGTTCAAATCCTGGCTCCTCCTTTTCGAGCTGGGAAATTTGGGGTAAATTCCTTAACCTCTGGGAATAATGATAGCACCTCTCCATGAGCTCACTGTACTAAACATGTGTGTTCGTGTAGCCTGTCGAGATCAATACTTCACGCATGGTACTAATCTACCAAAAAGGGGAGCGCTATTTACACTGTGGTGGTTGGGCCCACTTGCCAGGCAACGTGGGCAGCACTGGTTCTCATAGCCAACCTTATACCCCAGGTCGTAAAAGACAAAGGAAGTTCCATGCACTTCCAGATTGGCTCGGAATCTTGTTCCATAGCTAGTATGACTGACAGAGGGAAACTTCAAATCCATGAAAACCCAACTCATTCTACTTCTTTCTATTACACCACAGACCTCAAAGATTGATTTTGTTCTGACGTTACATAGATGAAAAAGAGATTATATCAAGGCTAAAAAAATTTTCAAGACTGCCATAAATTGTCATGAATAAAATAATAATTGATGGTTGGTTTGGGAGAGGGTTTGTTTATTTGCTTATTTTTAAGTAAACAGAAAATCAAAAATGTTGAAGAGGATGTAAATACATGCACGATTTAGGACTGCATACCCTTTACCAATCTAGAATCATTTGATTTGGGAACATAAAAGCACATTTTGTATGAATTGGTTTGCTCTTGAAATTAGCCTGTTACATTAAATTAAAAGCATTTTTATTCAGACAATCCTCACAAATTTACCAATTGTGCTCCTTTGAGTTGTTTTTCATTTTTGCTACAAATGGAGCTACGAGCTGCTGAACTTGAAGGAATCCAGCATCGCTTCATTTTTGCCAATTTATAAGGAGGCAAACCATTGAGAACAGAAGAACGCAACCACACTTGAATTAAACAAAGAGCTATTATGTTGTCTGAAGTTGGTTTTCTTTACAGTGGGGGGAGAAACAAAAAGCGCTCATTTCAGAAAAGAAATTAAGAGGAAGAAAGGACAAGCCTCACTTCTTCCAGGCTTCCCAGTGGATGCCACACAATGTTTGCCTCACAGAACACTATGGTCTGCTAAATTTCTAGCAATCTGTGCTCTTTATGTGATTTTTAAAGGAATTTTTTCAGATACAGAAAATTCTGAAATCCTTTTAATTCCTGAAATCTTACCGTTATTAAATCTTTCCTGTATGAATGTCATAGTCATGTACTACTCCACTGAGTCTTGTTGACCTCCAAGCCTAGGCCAGAGGATGCACTAAATGTCCCCAGGTGGGACCGCATCCTGTGCCCTGGTGGATTTCCTTTGGCCCACACAGGGTGTTAGGCACTTCTTGAATGTACTGCCAATATTAAAATTGAGAAGTTTCACATTAAGGTCTGGAATTCTGGCTTTTCTTTAAAACCCAGAACATCTGGCAGTCCTGGACCTGCCTGTCCCCACAGCAACAATCAGCAGGTGCCTCAGGAGAGCTGACCACCTAGAGCAGGTGCCTGCAGGCCCCGGCGCCCCTCTCACTCCCTGCCACAGGGCCAAGCTTCAGCTGCCATCCACATGCTTGAGCTCTTGTACTTCTTATAACAATAGAGCAGGGATTCTCAACTCGTCATCTCAGGACACATTTATGCTCTTTAAAATATATTTTATTTATACCAATATATCAAAAATATTTCAATGCATAATCAATACTAAAAATCATTGAAATAAAAAAATAATTCCATACCAGCGTTTCTGTTTCTGTCTGTTCTATCTCTAAACATTTACCATGTTAAACTTTAAAACTGAGAAAATGTTAAAATATAAAGGCATTTCATATTGACATCATAACATATTTTTATGAAAAATTATTTTTCCAAAGCAAACAAAAATGCCTTTTTTTTTTTAATTTTTCAAAGTCTCTTTAATGTCTGGCTTATTCAAATCAGCTGGATTCTCATATCTGCTTATGCATTCTATCTGCTGTGGTATTATTTTTTTATTAAAGCATCTAAAGAAACCCTGTCTCACACAGTTTTATGAATATTTAGAAAATGGAGAAGTGTCTTCATAGCTTTTTTGTATCATTCTGAATACTCTTTGATATTACACTAAAACTCAGCAAGTGAAAACCTCTTAAAGGTCAGTTGAAATGCAGAAGCTGAAACCATATCAATGAGCTCAGACCCCATTACATTGAAATCCACAAGTTTTACACTTGACTATGTATCTCCTCCCTATTCGAGAACTTACAATAACACTAGGAAAATATTGGTTAACTGAGTTATTCAGAACTTCCAAAGTTGACATATTTCATTGTATCACATCAAAAGGTCATATTTTTTTCATTGCAACCTTATCAGAAGTCTTTCAAGGGCTTTTATCATAAATGGGTGTTGCACTTTGTCAAATGCTTTCTCAGCGTCTATTGATATGATCATATGGTCTTTGTTTTTCTTTTTGCTGATGTGTTGGATTACACTGATTGATTTTCGGATGTTGAACCATCCTTGTGTCCCTGGAATAAATCCCACTTGGTCGCAGTGTATTATCTTATGGATGCATTGTTGGATCCTATTGGCCAAGATTTTGTTGAATATTTTTGCATCAGTATTCATTAGGGAGATTGGTCTGCAGTTTTCTTTTTTTTGTATTGTCTTTGTCTGGTTTTGGTATTAGAGTAATATTTGCTTCATAGAATGTGTTTAGTAGTACTCCTTCCTTCTCGATTTTTTGAAAGAGTTTGTGTAATATAGGGACTATTTCGTCTTTGAATGTTTGGTAGAATTCATTTGTGAAACCATCTGGTCCTGGGCTTTTGTTTTTGGGGAGGTTTTTAATTACTGTTTCAATTTCACTACTTGTGATTGGTCTGTTTAGGTGTTCTATATCTTCTTTGTCTAGCTT
>PVIJ01006833.1:0-29204 GCA_004024925.1 Scalopus aquaticus
CTAGGTCCATCCATGTTGCTGCGAATTGCATGTGTTTGTCTTTTTTGAATGCTGAATAGTATTCCATTGTGTATATGTACCACATCTTCTTGATCCAGTCATCTATTTTTGGGCATTTGGGTTGTTTCCATACCTTAGCTATTGTAAACAGTGCTGCAATAAACATGCGGGTGCATGTATCCTTTCGGATTAGTGTTTTGTGTCTTTTGGGTATATTCCCAGTAGTGGTATTGCTGGGTCATATGGAAGTTCCATTTCTAGCAGTTTGAGGAAACGCCATACAGCTTTCCATAGTAGTTGGATCAATTTGCATTCCCACCAGCAGTGTAGGAGAGTTCCTTTTTCTCCACATCCTCGCCAACATTTGTTGTTGCCTGTTTTATTAATGTGCGGCATTCTCACTGGGGTGAGGTGGTATCTCATTGTGGTTTAATTTGCATTTCCCTGATTATAAGTGACAGAAAGTATTCATTTGTAGATAGAATAGAACGATTAGTTGGACTGTAGTGCTATCAAGTCAACATGTTCCCAATAGGCTTATACAGACACAATAGGTCTGTGTCTCTTTATTGTGGCTCTTTGGGATTAAACAAGTCTAAAAATCATGGGGGGCATAGTGAGCAGTGTTCATTTTAATGTCCGCATCAATAGTGCTAAGGAAATGGGCTTGTTTGTCCTTCCCCTCCTAGCTCCTTCATTCCATATTCTATTCTTCCACATTTCTCTCTTACAATGAGGTTACCCCAATAATCTAAAGGCCAGTCTGGCAGGTACAATGTCCTTAGGAGGCTATGCCAGGGGCAAAGAGTTCTGGAAGCCAGGTAGGTCATATTTTTAGCCAGAATAGTCAGAGGTTGTCTGACCAGAGAAGAATCTGAACTCTAGTCAAAAGGGGAGCAAAGGTCATTTCCAGAGAAACTCTGTAAAACACTAGGTGTGAGGGTAGAGACAAGGCTATAAATAGGAAAGTGAGTCAGACCCCAGATCAGAAGATGGGAGGATCTTCAGAAAGAAATAATATGGAATATGAAGTAGGCCAAGGCTCCTGAATTGGTGAATATTGTGGTAATAACAGAAGCCCACTTTTATCTGGGGCTTGGTTTATCGAAGTGACCATGTAGAACTAGGTACCAACTTTGCCCAGACCACTGATCTCTGAACAGCGAAGGGAGGCAGGGCCTAGAAGGTTTGCCTGGTGAGAGACTGCTGTGCCCCTGAATTTTCTGTGATGGCTCCTCCAAGTTCAGATGGTCTCTACAACAGAAGGAGTCAGACTCTGTTTCTACCTATAAGGAAAGTGGGGTAGAAAGCAGCAGGATCCAGCCTACATGGAAAGAATGGACATGGAGGAGAGGACCTAAAGGGGGGCTTCTTAATTCCTACAATTTGAAAAGGGGCCAGAAATCAGCTTTAGTTGGTGGCAGAGTAAAAGAGTGCTTATAGGAAAGCTAGGCTAACTTTAGTACTTTGATTTCTTGAAGGAAAACTGGTAAAAAGCAATTCTAATTCTTCCATTTTGTGGGGAAATCATCATTTGGAGTTTGCCAGGAATTGTTTTTATCTAGCAGCAGAGACAGCAAATCCACTTGGGTCAGATTCCCTTGTTGCTGGAATGGCCCATTTGTCACACATCTATCACTTTCTTCCCAAAAATAGGCTTGGGCTCCAGTTCTGTAGCTGGAAGGAGCACTGCATACTCCAAGTAAACACATGGGCCAGGAGGTTGTTGGAAATGAGATGAGCAAGTCTGTATATATAGTAGCTTTTCTGGTCACAGGGTATTGGGCAACCCCCTAACATTCCCTGGAGAAATATATTCATGTATATATGTACACACATACACAATCATATACATTGATACATATTCAAATACACATGACATATCTTAATTTCAGATCAACTTATATATCACTGTAAGAGCAACTAACTCCCACTGCTATTCTAGATCGCCAGTTTACTGATAGTAACGGTTATGAAAATCATTTGCATGGCCTTCCCTCCTCAGTTTGAAAATTCTATTTTTACTGTGTTGAGATGAATGGGGTCAAGAGAGGCCATAATGAGGTCAGAAGTAAAGAAGACTGTTAGCTATTTAAATGCCTGGGTCAGGCCCCTAATCAATCCTCCCCATTTTGCAGATCAGCTGCAAGATGAGTCCGTTGGAAAAATTTGGTGTAATCAAAACCTGAATAACAAGAGGGCTGCCTCACTAGATCATCTAAACTTCCTAGTTGAAGAGAAAGTGACCTGAGAATTCTGTCCCTGGGATCTTCAACACACATTTTCTGGGCTGGCCTGGAGGTGGTGGCAGTGTAGTCACTACACCGCTGTGTTGCAGGAGGTGCGCACTGAAGACCAGGTCAGGGGAATATAGCCAATAGGTGTTAGGGAAGAAGCCACTCAGACCCAGTCCCGGGGGTTACAGAGGAGACCGTCTACTTAGTTAAAACAGGGTGGAGCTCTGGCACGTCAGTACCTGGCCTAACACCACTTGTCAATGGCGTACACAAGGCTTCCAGGTTCTGACCACAAGAACTTCTGCTTTCCAGAGACATGGGCTGGCCGTCCATGTGTGATCGATGCCATGTTCTGAGCACAGTTCAGTGTTGTTGTATTATCTGGTCCTCTCTCCACATTCAAAGAAAGTACTCGGTTGGACCCACCCACGGAAGAGGGACCCCTCAGAGAGAGATGCTCAACTCCAGGAACTGGAAAGGGAAACAGTATTTTCTTGAGGGCCATGAAGTTCCCTAACAACACAGATAAGGCCAGGAACCAAAGTGCACAAACATTAAAAAAGCTCCAACACGACCAAATTCAGTAGACCTGCACGCTGCCTGCTGCCACGCTCAATGGATCTAACATGGTTTTGCTCCCTCAGCTGTGATTCTGGTATCACCATTAATTCTCAAACATCATGCCACCCCCAGGCCCTTTATGCCTCCTTGCCTCCCACCCTGGACTTAGGCTGTTTCTGAGTGTAAGTTGCTAATGAGAAATGATGGTCAGCTGGTCAGTTCTAGGATCATGCAAACTAGAAGTACAGGTTTGTCCTTAAGGCAGACTTTCACCAAGGAGAAGAGAAGCCAGTGAATAAAATCCTTTCCTCTTCTCTCCCTTGAAGAACTGCCCTGAAATTTCATCACCCATATGGAATCTCTCTGAAGATCTTCCGCAAGGTCAAGCAATCATTTATACTTGCTAGCAAGCAGTCGCCAGATCAATAATATCTCTCTCATATTTCTCTCTTCATTTCACTTCCCTTTTCCCCCACTTCTGCTTCTCTTGTGTTGCTTTCACCAATTAAGCAGTAACATAAAAGCTTTTGCCTCAGGCTCTGCGATTCAAATTAATACATTCACAATAAAGGGGGACCTCCCTGGTGGCTCCAGGAGTTAAGTCTCAGCACTATCAAGCTATCAGCAGCTACTGCAGCACAAATTTGATCCCCGGCCAGGGAGCTGACCCACATGACCCACACGGCGCAGCAGATCTCTCCTGTCTTGCCCAATGCTCCCAGTGTATTTCAGTCAATCTGCCTCTTCTGCTCCCACTTTGCCTCTGGTGAATCCGCTCACCCCTGCACCTCTAGCCTAAACCCCAACTCTTGTATGTATAAATCAATCTTAAAAAAAAAAAAAAAAAAAGACATTCACAGTAAGGAACAACTTCCAAATCTTAACAGGGCTCTGAAAGTGGCAACTTGAGCTGAATGGGGTGGGCGCAGAGGCACAGGACCAACAGCTCCATTCTAGCCTCTATGAAATTGTCAAAGTCTCACAAGGGGGTATGGGCTGGGTGCAGGGGCTGCAGAGCTATGGCAAGTAGTGTCCAGACCACAGAATGCAAAGTGATTCCAGTGCCAGCAAGCATAGGGCAGGTTCACTACCAGATTCGGGCCGATGGATAAAGAAGAATCCCGAAGCCCTTGGATTTTAGGGGCTTTAATGCTCTGTCAGGGAACCAGATACACAGGCACATGCCAGGCAGGGAGGCTGTCACACAGGGAGGCAGGCACAGGCCAGGCAGGGAGCCTGAGAGGCAGGCAGGCGACCAAGCCTCCCAGCCCTTCCCCACCTCCCCCGAATCTTTACAAGCTTTGTCTGGGCTCTACCTGGTATTCCCTCTCAGGGTGGTCTTGTGGCCTCACCTCTGTAGCTGCCTCTCCTCCCCAGCAGCCAGCCCCTATTCTGAGTCACACAGCCCTTATATACCTGGCCTCCACGCTCAGGTGTGCAAACTCAAGGTGTCCGAATGCCCCGCAGCCTTCTGCATTAACACAATCAAGGCTGCTGGGGGTGAAAGCCACAGAGGCTAGTGGAGTAAAAAGCCCGACTAATTCACTTACCCTACAGGGATGCTTCAGGATCCTTGGGGCTCATTGTTTAATAGCTGGTTCCTACTGACACAACTGGATGGGAGCAGAGCACTCTCCAAGGGACAGGATCCTTTGGAGGTGCAGGAGGAGATTTGCTAAGGGCAACCAGAGGGAGCATAGCTGGAGGGAAAATGGGAATTGAGACCAAGGAGGGAAAGCCAAGGTCATGGCTGAGGTGCAAGTGTTAAGATTAAACAGAAAAGGAATGACAGTACAAGGTATAAAAGGGGTCACAGCAAGGTATTCAGTACTAAAGCGCATCCACTACAGAGAGGAGGCCCCCTTCATTCTAGGTGGGCAGAGTACAAGATGAGGCCTGAGGCCTAAAGAAGGTTAAGCAGGAGCCACCTAACACACTGGCAGCCACTGGAGGATCAAAATGAGGAGCTACAAGAACCATGCCAACATGTAACATTCCTCCACATCTTAGATGTGCCTCCAGCATCCTTTATTTTGCTTTCCCACAGCTATTCATATTCTGTTTAGGAAAGTTCCCCCAGTTGAGTGTTTCTTAGGCTTGTGTACTATATTCGTGGGGGGGAAAAAATCTCCAGAAGAGAGAAAACACCCTTAAAAAGCACAGAGGAGAAGGAGGCTGACGTTTCTATATTTAATTCCTAGCTTTCTCACTCTCCAAGGAAATTACTTCACCTCTCAAAGCCTCAAGTTTCTAATCTGTAAAATAGAAACACTAATAACAGACTCCTAACAACTAGGTATGAGGAATACTAGCAACTAACAACTTGCCATAAGCATGAGACATGAGTGTGAAGCTGCCAGCATTGTGCCTGGCGCAGAATAGGTAGAACTTCAGTCAATGCCAGAACATCAGAAGCAACACCAAGCTTCAAAGTGAGAAGCTGAGCAAGTTCAGGAAGTTACGAACTGAAATTTGAAGGTTCCAAGTTCAGTTGGCCCCCACCCTCAGGGGTTTCTCTGGGATATCAAAACAGCTTTGCAGAGTATCTCACAACTAACAATCTGCAGCAAATAACTTGTCAGGTGTACTCTTGGTGGGTAAGTGTGGGGACAACAGGGGTCACTGGCTGCTGGGAGAGGGCACAGAAGAGGGAAAGGTGGAATGGGAAGCTTTACACTCCAGGGCAGACACTGTTGTCTTCAGTACCAGAAAGTAGTGCAGGAACATGTAAGGAAGCACAAGGGGGCTAGTTTTGAGATACTTTTATCTTTGCTCAAATTAATGCCAGTGGTCAAGATGAGTCTTGTGAAGCACAGGTGTGTGGGAGAAATGAGTTTAGCCCTCATTTCACGAGCAAACACACATGGTGTGGACACTATTCCTTGCCTTCTACTGTCTCCTCTCCTGCTACTGTCTCCTCCACCCTCCACCTGAGCACACCCTCCTCAAAAAGTAAACTCAGTTCCAGATTATAAAAAATGTTCTTTTGCGCTCACATAAAAACTTACGTATCCCAAAATGTGTTTCCTAATTACCCTCACTAAGACTAAGCAATACTGGTCAAAGTATAATCCTCTCAAGGATCAAGTTAGCATGTTATAGGAGCTTCTTCAAATGAAAGGGACTAAATCCAAAAAAAGTGACTCTAAGAATGGGAGTACAGGTCCCAGAGTTGGATGGTAGAAAAATATTTGGGAGATGACACTTTCAGCACCCATAAGTCAGGCCACACAGTTAGGCCTAGTATAGTTCTATGAATTATCAGTCCTATCAAATCACATCAGATCTGATTTTCCTCGAGTGTAAACTTAGCACCAGAGAGTTAACTCTACATTTCTCTTCCTAATCAAAAGGAGCTTTTTCTGGTCACAGTGGGGACCTATAGCTTTTCCCAGGACTGAGCAAGTGTTCCTGAAGCTTTGCCCTGTCTAGACATGTATCTGAAACATCAAATTGCCCCTGTACATTCTGTACAGCACACAAAACCCAACATTATTACATAAACATGAAGTCCCCTATTAATTCTGCTCATCAGTGAAATGTCCTTTTATATTTGACAATCTGAAAGTGAAATGATGCTACCACTGAGAATAAAGACAATACACTTGCGAACAACTTCCAAGTTTTGCTTGGAATCCAAATTATGGAAGTTAAATTCCCTAAAAATTAAACAAAAAAGACACTTAGTAAACTGGATCCAAATTCCAAAGGGTCTAAATAGTTTGATGCATGTTCTCTCTTAAATGATGCATTTAATTTTCCCTTTCACACAGAGCAAGCGTCTATGAGAGAAAGAACTCTTTCTACTTCCCTCCCTTGTCATTGGTCCTATATTGGGCAAGTGTCCAGACCAGCCTGGGTCATTAATCCGCTGCACTAGGGTTGAGGCATGGAATGGATGGGGTTTATAGTCCTCAGCTATCTTCCATGTACCAAGAATGTTGACATACATTATTTCATTTAATTCTCTCATCATCCAATGAAAGGAACCGGGAAATCATTCTCCATATTGAATAGATAAGGAAACTAAGGTTCAGAGATATTAAGTATCTTGGTCCAAAGCCCAGAACTAATAAAAAAAAAATAATACCAGAATACAAAATCAGAGCTTTTTCATATTCCTAATTATCTTAACACATGCGCAGAAGAGTTGATTAAGCTCCATTTTCCAGAGGGAGCACTCCGGCAGCAATATGGTTCTATAAAATGCCCCCTCCAGGGTCTCCCTCGTGGCGCAAGGGGTTAAGCTGTGGAGCTGTCAGCAGCTGTGGTGGGATAATTCGATGCTCAGCCTGGGAGATTCCCTAATGGCGCAGCAGATCTCTCCTGCCTCGCCCACTGCCCCCCTCAGCAGTGCATTTAGGTCGATCTGCCTATTCTGCTCCCCACTGTCTCTGGTGAACCCTCTCACCACCCCACACCTCTGGCCTGCACCCCAGCTTGTATGCAAAAATTAATAAATCTTTAAAAAATAAAAAAATAAAATGCCCCCTCCACACTCTATTTACATCTGAAAATGTCATATAGCCAAACAGCCTGAGAGAGCCAAACATGCACTTCATTGACCTAAAGGAGAAGTGTGAACAAGAGGCCCTTTCCATTAGGTGGCAGCTGCCCTCTGCATCCCCCAAACCTGGAGTGCCAGGTTACATCAGTACAGCACTCTCTGTCTTTCCTGATAGGTCTTAATTTTCTCAAGGTTGGGACAAAGTCCTTCTCATCTTTCTGTCCCCATCCCAAGCACAGAGCCTTGGCACAAGATGGGCACAAGCAAAGGTCCGTTGGCTGTGTGAAACCATCTCTGAGTGATTCTCCACCTTCTGCAGTATCACCACACTTCTATGAACTAACCTCAGTGGTCTGAGTCTGTCCCCCTACTAGACTTTGGTCCCAAAGTATGGCTGGGCCTGGTCCCAGCCCCTCTCTTCCATCCTTTTACCTCTGGACCCTGCTCTACCCACATGGGAAGATAATCAAAGATAATGATTTAATCAGTGAATGAACCTTCACTTTGGAGAGACCACATAACAATTTAACTATTAGAGTTCCTTAGTAATTCAGATCTCAGCAAGGGTAGACACACAAACTGGCTAAAGGAAGGGGGTCTGCTGCTACTCTCCTTATCACTTACTACAGGTAACCACTCACCCCATTTATTAGCAAAGATGATGCTAAAAAGATTTGCCTCCCTACTAGGGCCATGTCCCCTGACTAAGGAAAAATGTTTCAGAGTCACAAAAGTTTCCAAGTGTAATAAAAAGCCTACAGTCTGAGCCTATCGTGGTGATACTCACTACAAGTCTGATATAGAGGCTTAACTTGGTCTGGTATGGAAATAGAACTGAAAAATATTCTTTAATTATGGTTAAGTTTAATTATGGAAATCTACTCATGTACTTATATAAGAAGCCTCACAAGCACACAGAAAACCATTTCTTTTCATAAGTATTTATAGGGATGGGGCCTTCTCAAAAGGCTCTTTATTAGTAAATAAATAGTTAAAATAAACAAACCAAAATAGGGTCCCCACCACACCATCATGTGAGTATTTTCTAACCATGTCACATTAACGTTCTCGCCTTGACGTACCATGATGGGTTGGGATAAGCTCTGGCCTCTACACCAGAGCAGTGCTGAGTCACTTATTTAGATGGAATATGGGTGATATCAAGACTGACAAGTACAACTGATGTTCAGTGTGAGGAATGTTGGAAACACCATCTAATTGAATATGCAGAAGTATCTTGGCTGAAGAAACAAAGAATGCGGTAAAGGTTTCAATTCTTTGCATATTCTGATTTTATAATAAAGAAAATACTGTCTCTGAAAGTGAGATAAAATAATAAACAGGCTATATTTCCTTTTAATCAAATTTCAAAATTTTTTGACTTCAAGTATGCAGGGTAAAAACACAATTTGCCCTAAATCAGTTAATAACAATGTAAGAAGGACAGGATAATATACAAAATGTGCAAAGATTTAAACAGACTAGATTGTGCTTTCATTCACTGGATATAAATTACCTTACTGTAATTAGCATTTCCAATGTCCAAATTCTTCCCCACATAACTGTTCTTCTAAATGCCAAAGTGATTGATGCACTCAATCTACTTGTTTTTAAATACTAAACACATTCTCTAACTGAATTCACCAGTTAATCAATGAAATCTGTACACTTTTTCATACCTAACTTGTTAAAATTAATTTTGCATTTATAAATTACCATGAGTCTTCTAGTCCCTAGTATAATTACTGTGATATAACTAACTTGTAAAATTAGCAATATAAAACTGTGAAGATGTCATTAATCACTTTAATAAAATGCATGAAATTAAAAGCTCATTAGGAATTTTAATATCCTGTTTTAAACAGATGGAATATGCCACTGCATATTATCATTCTAATTTATTTCAACATACACTTCATATTTGAGTGCCAGATATTAAAAGGTTATATGCTGCTTGCATCATAAGCAGAAACACTAGAGTTTCATGCCACACCTACTGTGCAAGAGGTCAAAAACTGTAACAACAGAGTAGCCCACTGACATTCCTAAAAGATCTAACTTGGGACCCTCATGACTCCAAAATCTGCAAATACAGAATAGGCTGTCTGGGCACCTGACTTGCCCCTCGGTTCTTCCACAAGCTCCACCTCCCCAACTAACAGCACCTAAACCGCGGGCCCTGTCATTCCTCACGTCACTAAAAGAACTCTCCATGTTCTCTCTATGGCCAGCCCTTCCTGTTGTACCCTAGAGACAGTTCTTTCTTGCCTCCTGAAGGTCATTGCCTAGGCTATTCCCACCTCGCCTCACTCTCTTCTGCATCACCACTTTTCTCCTCTCTACTACTTCCTGTGAGCATACAAAAAGACTGTTCTTCTCCCTTAAGAAAAAGTTCTCTAACCCTATTACTCTCTCCACTTACCACTCCATTTCTCTTGTCTTTATAATGGAAATTCTTAATATAGTTTGTCTTACTGTGAGCAAATCCCTTTCCTTCTATTGTCTTTTAAACCCACTCCAGACAGTAGGTAGTCCACCACACCAATGAAAGTGCTCTTGGCCATGGCACCAATGTCCCTCACATTTTTCAAGCAGCAGTTAATTCAGAGTCCTCATCTGAATGGACCTTCAGCAGTGTGTCTGTCACATGGCTGACGAGCTTCACCTGACTTCCGGATCATTGCTCTTTCCTGCTTTTCCACTTCTTCTCTAGTTGATCCACCTTGGCCAGCATTTTGCCCGTTTCCCCAACCTCCTTATACTGGGAATGCCCCAGGGCTTGGTCCTTCCATTGCTTTTCTTTCCTATTTATTCTCACATCTATAAGGTGATCTTATGCATCTATACAGTGATCACTCCCACATTTACATCTCTTAGACCTAAGTAAATTTACATTTACTTACACCTCTCTGCTAACTTTAAACATATCCCACTCCCTATTTACATCTCATATATGTAATATGCACCTGAAATTCAACCAAATTCCTGACACTATCCTAAACCCTGCTCCTCCCACAATCTTCATTTCACATAATAGCAACTCCTGTTTTCCAAATGCTCAGGTGAGAAACCTTGGAGACATGCCTGATCTGTTCTTTCTCTCACACCATATTACAATTATCAGAAATCTTTTTTTCTCAACTTACTATTTTTAATGTATAACTGACATACATTATATTAGTTGCATGTGTACAAAATAATGATTCACTATTTGTAATCATGAAATGATCACTACAACTAGTCTAAATAATATTCGTCTCTGTACACAGTTGTATATTTTTTTCCTTACATTGATAACTGTTAGGATCCATTCTTTTAACAACTTCCAAATATGCAACACAATATTTTTTCATTTTGGATCTTGATTTTTATTTGAGGTATTACTTGGATATCACTAGAAATCTTTTTGATTCTACCTCAAAATATATCCAGAAGCTAACTCGTCCTCACTTCCTCTCATGCTATCACCCTAATCCTTCTTCACCAGATTGTTGCAAGGCCTCGAAAATATTCTTTCTGCTTTCCTTTGTGGCCCAGCTGAGTATTCTCAACCCACAGTGATCTTATTAAAAATGTTAATTAAATCAGTGGGTGCTTTCTCTGCTTAGAATCCTCCATGGACAACAGCTCCCTCAGAGTAAAAGTCAAACTCCTTAGGAGTTCCGTTTCCCTAACACCTTTTGGTCCATATCTCCAACTTTTCCCCTCGTGGGCATACTTTTACCTTAGAACCTTTGCCCTTGCTCTTCATTTTCCTGAAATGCTCTTCACCCATATAACTGTACACTTTGTTCCCTCATCTCCATTAATCATTTGCTTAAATGTCACCTTCTCATTGAGCCCTCCCTGACCATCCCATGTAAGAATGCAACAGCCTCCATCTGTTTTTGCACTGCAGATGTTCTGTTTCTGCTTATTTCTCTCCACACATAGCACTTACCCCTTTCACATTTTAGTTTACTTATTTACTTGTTGCCTGCCTCCTCCCACTGGAATGCAAGCTCCAGGGGGCAGAGATTCTGATGGATCACTTCTCTATCCCCAGAGCCTAGAAAAGTATTTTAACATAGCAAGAACTTAAAAATCATTTGATTAATGAATGAAATAGTGTTTCTTAGAGAGAGATGGAGTCTACATGTATATTCTTTTTTTTTTTAAGGTTTATTTACTTAAGCTGGGGTACAGGCCAGAGGCATGGGGCGGCGAGAAGGTTCACCAGAGACAGAGCGGGGAGCAGAACAGACAGATCAGAAATACACTGCTAAGGGGAGCAGCGGGCGAGGCAGGAGAGGTCTGCCGCGCCATGTGGGAATCTCCCAGGCCGGGCGTCGAACTCGCGTCACCGCTGACGACAGCTCCACAGTGCAGCGCTTAACCACTGTGCCACCAGGGAGGCCCTACATGTATATTCTTATACCATGATTTACAACCACCACTGAACAGCAACTCTGCTTCGACTTGACCTCCATCCCCTCTGTGAGAGACTTTGTGAGAAGGATGAAGTCATTGTTTCAGCAACACACAGGCTAACCCAGATATCCATCTACTGACACCACTAAAGTGACTTGCAGAGTGATAGGACTGAATCCTATCCTAAATAATGCTTATATTTTTTATTCTCTGACAATTTTTGTCTTATAGTTGGTGAGTAATATTTGCACTATTTGGAATCCTTGCTCAAATAATTTTATCACTCACTTTTTCTTACTTCTGTGTCACAGGGGCATCACAAACCAGTATGTTTCTTTCATACAGTCTAGTTTTTGTAAATGTTTTAAATGTAAATTCCTTTAAGAAGGATGTGTTTTACTCCCTTATCCTCATTCATTTCATATATTCACTTGGCTTTCCTGGTCACTTAAGGAATTTTATTTAGTGATACCTGCACAGATCATAGTCCAGATTTTATAAATCAGTGCCATTTTCCTAATGCAACTTTCTAAATTATCCAGTAATTTCATTTTTGACTTTCTTAAACCACTTTTCCCTTTAATAATTGCCATCACTGCACTAGCAAATTACCCTTTCAGGACCATTTCTCACAACAAAATTAAGTATCTATACCATAGCGAATATTACTGTGTCAATAGTGAGGGACAGAATGGGTTTTGCTGCTGTGTGAACACCAGAAGACTGTCTAGTACACATGCATCTTATACCAAGACCAGTGTCTATATGCTACTCTCCAGGCCCCATTAGCATGTCACAGTATACTGGACTAGCATAGTGTCCTGTGTGATGGTGAACACCTTATAGATGAAATGGTGACATATGGTTGGAAGATATAACTGAGCAAGGCAGTAAAGTTACTCTGTTTTTGCTACCAGTTGAAAGAAAATTGTTTGACATATTCTCTGCTTATTTGTCTGTAGGAAAAATGGTATTTGCCAGTTAAATAAACGCAAGGAAAATACCAAGGCATGCGAGTTGCTCCTATAAAGAAAGAAGTTATACGTTGAACAGGGCAAGTATCCACTAATCTCCAAAAGGGTTAAGATTTCCACTTTCCCAGTTACTCTAAGATATATGTCCAGGTCTCTTTCACAGGACCCTGTCTAGGAAGTTCTTCACATTGTTTCCATTTAAAGGACATTGCATTTATGAATTATCTTTATCTGGGAATTAGTAAGACACTGTGATTATCTATTATTATAGTTTAAATCAAGCCACTATTAGACAGAAGAGTCAGAAGATTTCAATCGCAAAAATCAAGTAGAATGGCTTGATTTGTAAAAATCAAGCACCTATCTATTTCAACCACAGAGATGCCATTATCAATAGCTATTTCTGAAGATCACTGCTAATTATTCCAGTTAAAATGTCCATCAGGCTATGTATTATGGTTGCTGTCTTGCCTTCTGACAATAAGATGCAGCTACTTGAGCTCCATTATCCCGGGATCTGAAAGCCCTTAGTAACATCAAGGTGCCCCATTTTAATTTGGGCATCCTCCACTAGCACCACTAGCCTACAGAAAATGGCCACTAATTCTTCTCCCAAAAATGCTACTGGGCCCCTCATCACTGTACCACACATTCTTGTTGAAGAGAGGCTTATCAGGACTCTCTCAAATGATATAGTTAAAATATGGGGCTCAATACTATAATATATCTCCTCCAACAATCTTACCTTCCTAAGTGTTTGGATTGCTTGCTCTTACAGTTTATAAAGTAATTTCTAGTATATTAATGGATGAGAGTCCAAATTTGAGCCCAACAATGAAGGGAACAATGAATGCCACTTAGTCACACTAATACCTTGATTCAAGAACATTTGGTTAAGTGCTCCCATGGCAAAAAAAACACAAAAAACAAAAACCCCAGCCCATTTAAACGTGCATTTTTCTACTGCGGTGATGATTCACAGGTGAATCAGTGGTGGGTAATCCACAGGGAATACACTATAATGTAAAAGATACAAATGATAATAAGTATATATTAAAAAAATAAAAAATAAAACTTAGAGTTGACTAGTGAAAAAAAATAAAAGTGCATTTTTCTTTCTAGAAAACTAAAATCTTCAATATCCATTCTCATACATCCAACCCTATGGAAAGCTGTGTGGAGGTTCCTCAAACTATGAAAAATGGAGCTACAATACGACCCAGCAACTCCTCTCCTAGGGATCTACCCAAAGGACACAAAAACATTAATTCAAAAGGATTCCTGCACCCCTATGTTTACTGCAGCATTATTTACAATAGCTAAGATATGGAAACAACCCAAACGCCCAAAAATAGATGACTGGATTAAGAACTTGTGGTACATATATACACAATGGAATATTACTCAGCAATCAAAAAAGATAAACTCATGCCATCCACAGCAACATGGATGGATCTGGAAGGGATTATGCTCAGTGAAATAAGTCAGAAAGAAAAAGAAAAATATCGGATGGTTTCACTTATAGGAGGAATGTAGGGGAACCAAATAAGGGATCAGGAAAAAATATATAATAAATAAAAAAAACAAATTAACCTATAAATCAGAGACATTTTGCAGGGGAGGGGAGGGAGAAGGATCAAAACAGGGGTAGTAAGAGCACAAGGGACTATGGTAATGGTGCATGCGTGAATTGGTGGTGGGAATTTTACGGGGACTACATCTGAGAGGAGAAAGTATACATTGTACAAAAAGGAAGGATGATGTAAAATATATATAAATTAAATAAAAATAAAAATCCATTCTCGTACATATTACCTAGATTTTTTTCACTGTTAATCAGCAGTTCTGCAGTTTTTTTAGACCATAAGTCATCTCTTCCTAGCTTTGACACTCATTGGCATTTCAAGGTATGCTGAAATCTAAATTAAGTTATAGATATGGGAATGAGGCATAAGGGACATAAGGAGAACCGATGTTTGTAATGCAACTCCTTTAGGTGGCAGAAGATTCAAACAAGACAGGAATAGACTCAGAGAGAGTGCTAGTTCAACTGGTATGGGCGCCTTGATGACTGAAGATTCAAGGTACCATAATTCACCAAATCCTACTGTTCTAACCCTAGTGTCCTAATTCGCAGAGTTCCTCCTTTTCTTTCTAAATGTCTAGGTTTTAACTGTAGGGACATGGCTATCAATTCAACTGACACCCTGATTTGGCAACCCACATGACTGCATTTAGCTCTGGAGCTTACAAAATTACATTAATTACAAAAGATTAGAGATTCTTTTATTCACAAACACTTCCTAATTTTTAAGCATGCTCAGAGAAAAAAAAAAAAGGACTTTGAGCTCATATCCTCTTTCTTTAACGTATCCAGCACTGCTAGAGGCAGTTACCTTATAACACTAGTTTTTCCAGTCCTCATCTTTTCACATTATTTCATGGACACTATTATTTGATTCCCAAAAGCCTTTCCCTCAAGAAGCCCTTCATTCTAGAAGTTCACATATGATTTATTTGCTGACTTGAATGCTAAGCTGTGCCAGAATCTCATCCCTTAAACAGAGGATTGTGCTACCTTCAATTTTAACTGAGCCAGATAATCAATTCCAGTTCTCCTATGTCACCCGCATTTTCCTGAGGTTCCATTTCTTATAACCATTTCTGGTTTGAAATTTTATACCAATCAGGGTTGGTCTTGGTACAGGTAACAAAAATAACAAATGTGAGATTGGCAGGTTTAAGCAAAAACAGAATTAACTGAAACAATGTTGTATATTCTCACAAAATCACTAAGAAGGCTAGAAAAGTGTTTATAAAACAATCACGAACAATGAGGGGCTACCAAAGACAACCAAAATCATGCTGCAGAGTTCAAGGTTGCTACTTCTGCTGGACCACTCAGTAAGGTATCTGGGCTAACTGATCAATATCACACCAACACAGACAGATGCCACTGCTGGAACTGCTACCATTGCAGCTCCAATGAGCTGACATTTCTGTCATTTCTGCTGACCTTGAATGGATTGTCCACTTTCCTGCTCCATCCATTAGTTCAGAGTGGGTATGAGTGATAGGCTATGTCCCACATATGTCCTGTGGCAAAGGCCAATGGGAAACTCAATAGTGGGACTTTCCAGATTCAATGGTCAGATCTAAATCGTGTTAAGATTCACAGAGTGGGGAATTTCCCAAACAAGGGAAGAATAACATGCTAGGTAACCAGTTAGAAAAATAAAAAGACAAATATCCCCTACAGGTATCTTCTTTACATTACTAAAAAGCATCATTATAACAAAAGAAGACAGATTCGTATGAGAGCCAAAGTTGGGAATTTTCTATGCTAAGGGAAAAACAGAATGTTGCAAAAGTTTTTATTTACTTGTATTTGGCATCTATGGAAGAGAAGAATGTATTAAAGGAAAAAAAAAAGCTGGTAATGAATAACAATTCTCTGAAGTTTAACCATGAGAATTAGAGAATCTGCAAATAATATTCCTTATCCTTCTTTTTTTTTTCAGTTTTCACTAAACCTGATTCACAAAAAAGTATTTAAAATATCTGCTAATATTTTCTCAAGAATGTTTTAAAAGTCCACAAGGACCTGCAGGAGAACATTTGCTACCAATTTGAATGGATATGAGCATCAAAGAAGAGAAAAATTCTTCTAATAAACTTGATTACATGCTTCCTTTTAAATGTGTTTAAAGCACAGTATAGCAGAACATGGTAAAGGAATCTACTATCCAATAAGTACAACTAAGAGAAGAAACAATAGCACATAAGAGAGCAGCTATAGAGAGCCAGAAATCTAACTGGAGGAAAGAAGAGGAATTATGTGACTTGGCAAGGAAATGGGTAAGTACATAGTGATTTACATATTTGTCACTGGTGAGGAGCAGGGCATTTTTTTTCCTCCATATAAGAAAACAGAAGATAGAGAAATACACAGTAATCTCTCATCTTGAGCAGGGATGTATTCCTCCGACTTGTTATAAATAACCTGAGGATTATGTAAGTACTTTATTTACAAGTCAGCATTTGAATAAATTCATTTCACTGTGTATTTTGATTATAGACATCCAGAAGACAAAGCAGTTGATTAAAAAGTGGCAAGATGGACCATAAAAAGGGGTAAGAGAGAGAAGGAGATAGCAAGAAGGAGCCAAGAGGGAAGTGAAATAAGTACACTTCTTTGCTGTTTCATGTGGTGTAAGGGAGGGGGGGTGTGTGCAAATTTGCTCCATTTCAATAAAAACCTTAAACTTCACAACTGTACTACTTTTTTATTTCTAAATGTAAAAGCTAATGTCAGTTATTCAGAACAGTCATGACATGGACACAGCCTTAAGTGTCCATAGAAAGATGAATAGATAAATAAGATATGGCACATGTATGCAATGGAATACCATAAGAGAAGGAAATATTGCCATTTGAAACAACATGCATGAATCCTGAGGGCATTATATTAAGTGAAATAAGTCAAACAAAGAAAGACAAAAACTGTATGATCTCATTTACACGTGAAATCTAAAGAAGCTAAACTCGTATAAACAGAAAGTTAGAATGGTAGTTGTCAGGGACTTGGGCAATGGGGGAAATAAGGAACTGTTTGTAAGAGAGTACAAATTTCTAGTTAAAAGAAGAATAAATTCTGGGGCTCTAATATATAATACAGTGACTGTAGCTAACAATATTGTATTATATACTTGAAAGTTGCTAAGAGAGATCTCTTATGATCCTCATAACCCCAAAAAAGGTAATTATGTGAGGTGATGGAGTGTTACCTAATCTTATTGTGATGATCATTACATAATATGATACATGTATCAAATCATCCTTTTGTATACCTTAAATTTACACAGCGACCATGTCAAATACATCTCAATAAAACTAGACCAAAAAAAGCTCATGCTAGGTTAATGCCCAGTGCTATATGTGAAGAAAAAGATAAAGCAGTACCTTTATATTTTCAATGTAGTCTACAAAGCCCAAGAGATACCATGAGATCACAAATAATACTACAGAGAAAAAAGGAAAAAAAAAAAAAGCAAATGACTTCAAAGCGATGAGGCTAAAAATTTACCAGATTCTCTTGGTTCCCATTGGACACCAAAGACCAAACTTCACTTTTTTTTTTCCTAAATCTGATGCTACAAAGGTCATTGCCAAAGCAAGAAAGTCTGCAGGGGTGGCAGTGGGGGAATCAAGAGGAATGTAAGAGGAATGACTGAGCACTGAAGGTGATGAAGCGAAGAAAGTATTTTCCTTATTCCTCAGACAACATTTTTTAAGTGGTTTTTTTTTTTTTTTTTTTTTTTTTACCACAGCTCTTCTAGATCTACTTTAAAAGCCTTTGCCAGCAAATGAAAAGAAGTCTCAGGAACCATAAGCATGGTCTGTAATTAAGCAAACAATTTCAGTTAAAAGCAATAAAAATGGTAACAAAAAAAGATAAATTAGAAGTTGGTATACAAAACTCTATAATTATACCTCTGAAAAGGCTGTAGTCAGTAACTAAAGAAACTACTTTCTATTAGAACTTTGCAACATTAGTGCATATGCAAAGGTTTCTCGTGAGTATTAAGATTTTCTGATGATTTTTTCCCTCCGAGTAGTCCTTTTAACTCTACCCTAAAATACATCATAATATATGTAGAGCACCTTTCCTGTTTGTAGTCCAGATGCAAATGAGAACACACTGCAAAGGGCTGATTATTCAATAGCACACTCTGTATACACAAGAATGTACTACTACAGGGATGTATATAGGCTAGTTTTTCATATAAATTCTCACTAATGCATGATAGTAAAAAAAGTCTACAAGTAAAGAGCAATTTAACCTAGTTATAAAACTAGATTAAGTCATTTCACATTCTTGTAAAAATTAAAAAACAATGAATAGTATTTTATTTCCACTAGACTATAAAAACTATTTGGGCAAGGGCCAAGTTTGTCTTTCCATTGTTGTAATCCCAGCATCTAATAGGGTACCTGACACAAGGAAATGCCCAATAAATATATGATGACTGAATAAATGAATATTCAACACACAAAAACAGTAATTCAATGAATAAAGTTACATGTTAACTATATATATGTAAATACATGTGCGCATATGTATACACACACAAATGTAGTATACTAAAATATGCTTAGGTCCCAAATGAAGTCAATTAAGAAATGAACAAAAGTGGGCCTCCCCGGTGGCGCAGAGGTTAAGCGCTGCGCTGTGGAGCTGTCGGCAGCGGGGACGCGAGTTCGACGCCCGGCCGGGGAGATTCCCGCATGGTGCGGCAGACCTCTCCTGCCTCGCCTGCTGCTCCCCTCAGCAGTGTATTTCTGATCTGCCTGTTCTGCTACCCGCTCTGTCTCTGGTGAACCCTCTCGCCACCCCACACCTCTGGCCTGTACCCCAGCTTGTATGTATAAATAAAAAATAAATATTTAAAATAAAAAAAAAAGAAATGAACAAAAGAGAGATTTTGGTGAGAAAACAAAAGAACGAGAGAAAAACAAAGATGGAGAGAAAAATGTCACTTATCTTTGGAAAGTTCTATTGGCAGTTTATCCACTGCCCATGGCATCTTGAAAACTCTAATCCTTAAAATTATAAAGATTTTTTTTTTCAAATGGAATAGCCATAGGGGCTTCCAAGGAGACAATATTGTTCTGGCATGATTAGTGGTCCCTTTTCCTGCTCTATTATGCCTAATAACATTAAATGAGATCTCATCTGGCTCAGCAGTTATTATCAGGATCTGTGGTGACATCATTGAATGAGAAAACCTTAAAACTGGAAGGAAACACATGAACCATATACTTCAACCTCCTAATTCACAGATGAGGAATTTCTCAGAGGATTTGAATGGCTCACCCCTGTGTCCTTGCTCCTTGGACCTTTGTTGTGCTGAATCCAGAGGTCTTACATAGTCAGGATATTTGTTAACTTGCACTGACCTTAGTTTAACCATTCATTTGGAATTCAAGACTTTTCAAACCACTTCTTGATTTGAACTGTCTTTACCTCCATTCTAATAGGAATGTTACACAGTCATTCTCAACACAACTCATGAGTAGACAGGGTTCCACTATGGTATCAGAATGTGCACAGGATAGGTAAAAAGAGCTATATAGCAAATATTTAGATTTCTAGTCTCTTGTTTTCCCACTCAAATATTAGGCCTCCTTCCCCCCCCACCCCATCATGCTTTGTATTTTATACTTAGGTAAAATTTAATAGACAAACTTATTAAACTTTATAAATGATGATACACGTCCTCCCCCAGCCCCACCCCCAAATCCAACTGGGAGTGGCAGAAACCAAAGACTTGGAAGGAAGACAGATGTTCAATTACAACAGTGGATGCTGGGGGGACTCTAAAAAACTGATACAAATGAAAGCTACAGGAGAGGCAATGACATTGGGAGTGTCTATCCTTCAAAATGCCTCTTCTCACCTGGTACTAAAGAGACAAAATTGGATGCCATCCATTAGGGTACTGATGTCACTTTATTCAAGTTTTTTAATCTCAAAAGGCTCATGGACAGAAATGATTCATTACTACATATGAAGAACTCTTAAGACACCTGGAAATCTTTGGTACAAAGATAGCCATGGAAAGCTATGAGTAAGGAAGAAAATGCCGTTACATATAGAAAAAAAATTTATTCCTAATTCAAACTGATAATTTTTTAACTTTCCACTATTCTCCAAAGAGAGGAAAACAAGAGTTTCCCTCCACAGTTAACATCTCCCAGTCTAGTCTAAGTTGTAGTATCAGTTAATTACCCACCACCAAGGCCCAGAAGCAAAGTCAAGGCCCTCATTTTAGAATCAGCATGGGTGGCTGGTGACTGTCAATTGCACCAGTCAGTAAACACACACAACTTTCCTGGAGTCCTGTCGTTTGCCTCTCATCACATCATATATAGTACTCAAGTTATAGAAGTCGGCAAAAAAAAAAAATCCTCAAAACTGTTTATTGACTATAATTAACAGGGTTTATGGTATTTAAAATCAAATAAGCACTGTGACTAATACCATAAAACATGATGCATAAAAATGATATAAAACCGACTTAGTATTCTATTTGACTTTCCACTGAAAGTCATTTTTCTAGTTTACCTGATGAAATGTTGTTTCATAGGTACTGTGGAAGAACTGTGAGTCATGGCTTCCAGCTCTGTTTGTCACTTTACCATTTACATGATTTAGGGCTAAAACCTGCTCATTTGCTATGTTGTAACCAAATTACACAGCATTAAAACATAAGTCCCAACACCTGTGTTATATGGCCTTTGCAGCAACCAGCAAATGTAAAATAGAAAGCATCCAGAACTTGGAACAGATCACGCAGCTGCTATTGTAAATTTATAGCAGTCTATAAGCCCTAATAATATTCATAAAATTATTGAACAGTCTTAATTATAGGGTGCAATAAAAATGCAAATTGCAGTCACAAGTACAGGAGGTGGGTTGGGACCCAGGAAATCAACCTTCATTTTTTTTAACCTCAAATTTGGTACTTTGTCATAAAGCCTCCAATTTTAATGTTATACTTGTCAGAGTTAGTGAAAATGAAATTAGTCATAGACATTATCTATGACTCATACTATAATATCATCATTATATAATATTGCAAGTATTCATGGGGCAAAAGCAGAATGCTATAGGACCAAGTAACTTAGCTGCTGATCCCGTTCTTATAATGAAAAGCACTAAGTATTTTTGCTAATTTTAATGACACAGAGTCTTAAGGTCACTTAACTCTTCCCACCTCCAATTTTTATTTATCTTATTATTTCTAAAGTGTGGCAGACCAAGAAACCATTTCCTAGTCTGGATTGATAGGCATTTACTGATGACCTTTCCAGCAGGGCCTGAACATGTGACTCTCCAGCTCACTCGCAGACTCACAGACTCAGGCGGCTCTTAACAGCCAGCTTCTACCTGAAGGTCTTTTTATTTAACTAAATTCTTTAGTGACAGTGATCTTTAGGATAAAGAATGCTGCTTTGGGTAGGAATGCACACACGTTTTCAGCTATTTTATATTCAGGCCTGCTGTGACTCAGTTTGCAAGTTCAAAGTTATAAAATCAGTTTTTTATTTCTTGGGGGGAAATGTCCTAGTAGAAGTAAAAAAAAAAAAAAAAAAGGAAAATCCAAATCCAAAACTTTTTTAAATTGAGTTGTGGGATAAGCTTTCTAAATGATTTCGATTTTGGTAAATAGAGGTAAGGATCAAGTAATGACATCTAGATGAATCTATAATAAAAAATAATATATAAATGTATTCCTTTATAAGTTACATAGTTGGCTATTTATTGTCACTTTACTTAAACCTTGCATTGAGCATATCTCTAAAATAACTTAGCAATATGATTTTTCCCTAGGAGTTTTAGAGATAAAATTAAGTTCCTCCAGTGGAGACAGTTTCTCTACACAATTGATCTAGTACTTGAAGTCGTTCATTTTTAAGTGGTAATCATAATGTTGCATCAGTAAATTTATATTCAGACTTTGCCTTTGGAGAAAATCCTATGGTGGTGTAATTAATCCTTGCATCAGAGGTAAAAACTGTGGCAAAATAGTGGCACCATTTTAGACACTGATAGAGTACAGTTATGTTACATTACAAAGCCCATAAGAAAAAAGCGGGGGGCGGGGGGGGGAAGGGGAGGCAGAAAAAGGTCCAAGATATGAAGTAGTTGTTTTTATCAGGCTTTTTTCATAAGTTGTTTTTTTTTTAATATTTTATTTATTCATGCATATAAGAGCTGGGGTGTAGGCCAGAGGTGTATGTTTGGGGCAGGGGGATGAGAAGATTCAGCAGAGACAGAGTGAAGAGCAGAACAGGCATATTGACAGAAAATACACTGCTGAGGGGAGCAGCGGGGGAGACAGGAGAGGTCTGCTGCGCCATGTGGAAGCTCCCTGGCTGGGAGCTGCAGAGCTGCCATACAGGCAGTGGCTGAGACTTAACCCCCTTGCGCCATCAGGGAGGCCCATGGCTGCTGTTTTTCATAGAACGGTTATTAGCTGTATAGGAAAATATTTCAAAGATGAGTAGAAAAACAATGAAATAGAATATTACAAGAAATTGTTTTCTTATAGATTTCAAAACTGAAGTTATCAGAAAAAATTAAAACTGGTTTTCAAGTGATGAGAATAATTCTGTAAAATATTTTCCTCTACAAATCTTAACTGGGCCTGTTGTAGCTAATATTCCTATGTGGAGTCCCCAACTAGATTAATTTGGGCATTACAAAATCCTGAAATGCCAGGAGTGCCCAAAAGAAGAGGTCTGAGAGAAGCTGATGCAAAAACAAAACAAAACAAAAGGTGGTGAACAGAATGAGTTAGTCTGATATCTGATCAGAAAACCTACCCTATCAGAAATAAACTTACCCACAACCCATGAGAGAGTAGGTAATTCTTATCTCTCTCAAATTTGTCTTAATTTTATCCTAGGGCTTCTGGATATATCTGGAACAATCTAGACAATATTATTCTTAACTTTTGTAAGGAACAGTGGATGTTACCTAAACAAGAGGGAACATCAAATCTGGCCCTTATTTGCTTGGAACTTACTACATATTTTACAAGAGTGCTTTTGCATTTTAGTCTTCAACATAAATATTCTTTCATAAGTGAGTTATTTAAATTGGCTCTAAGTTTCAAGAATCAATGTCACATTTTTCAACCTTCTAGTTTAGCTTTGGAAAGATTGGAAAAATCTGCAAAGCAAAACGAGTGTGCCAACCATAAATTAAAATAAAGTCTGAAGGGACAGAAAGTAACTACATGGTTTACAAACCTACAGAGACTTAAAGATCATGAAGCTTATGAATAATAAACCTTGGTGATAGTAATTTTCCTCAGCTGAAAATATCAACTAAAATAGTCTGAGACAGCTTAATACATCTTTATACTTCACATCAAGCCTTTAGTATTTTAAATACTCAACTTTTGAAATTTCCCCTGTACACTTGACCCCCCTTCACAAGCACCTCCTCCTGGAATTTCATGCTCATCACC
This sequence comes from Scalopus aquaticus, assembly GCA_004024925.1. Lineage (NCBI taxonomy): Eukaryota > Metazoa > Chordata > Mammalia > Eulipotyphla > Talpidae > Scalopus > Scalopus aquaticus. The sequence continues at coordinate 23,732 of PVIJ01006833.1, forward strand.
ACTGACTGTGTGTAAGTGTCCAAGATGCGGTGCCCCTCCCTACTGGAAAGTGTGTTACCCTCCAGCTTCCTGCCTGTGGGTGCCGTGTCCCTATTAGTTAGGCTTGAGGGTTTGAAACAGTTGTTCCTAACGTGATTGATGATTGAAGATACTCAGGCCTTTTGTTTCCCTAGTGACAGGTCACCCCAAGCCCTATGTTAGGACCATCAGTCAAAATTTCCTGCTGGACTGGCCACCCTTTCTAACAAGCCCTCATTTATCAGTCAAATCTGCCAAAATGATTCTTTTCGGGTGTGCATCTGAGACACAAACAAGAAGAAAGATCTTTGTTTTAATTGCCCATGACTTGCTTTATGGCCTCCAAGAACTCAAGAGAACTTTTGCAAAGTAGTCTCAAATTCAGATGTTGAGAAGAATGAGTATTTTCACTTGGATCGAAAAGCAATAATGGCATAATGTTCAATACCTCTCTGAAAGGCCCTGTGATTTACGAACAAGTACTGAAAAATGAACTCAGTGGAGATGGTTCTTTGAGCATGCAACTAAAGGTAAACTTTTTTTATGATTATCTTTCATTTGTTCAGGAAACTCCTTTTCAAGGTCTGCTGTCCTAAGTTGAGAAAATAAAATTATTTAATTCCAGTTTTCCAATTGTTTATGTAAAAGAGTATGATTATGTTTCTCATCCAAGCATCAGTGAGCTGAATAATTATCAGGCAGTTACATTCAAAAGAAGCTTTTCAGAACAAAGCTGCTGTTGAGGCATTAGCACAAAAGCTTGTGGGCACATAATTTGAGGTTTAGTCCACACTGAACACATGGCTTTGTCCCCTGCTAAGTGGGGCTTCAGTGTTCATTCCATGCCTTTCTGCATGGGGCACAGCACACCTTTGCCCCTTCCACAACTTTGCACACCCCCCATGGCCCTACCAGTGTGTGTTACGCTGGTTTGGGTGTTTTCTAACAGTGTCAGGCCTTGGGACAATAATTTATAGTTAAAATTTCAGAAGCCTTTTTAAAAATTTACACTTAATGGCCCAAAATACAAAATACACACTCTCTCTCTCTCTCTCTCTCACTCTCTCTCTCTCTCTTATACCAAGAAAGAGAGAAGCATTTTTTTAAGACTTTTTGGGATTTTTTTTCTTTTTTTAACTTTTAATTTAAAAAGAATCACATTAAATGTTCCAGTGATACCTGCTATGAAGGATACACTGAATTAGTATACTGGTTTAAAAACTATTGACTGACATAAAGTCTGGACTCCAAGTGTAAATTTATTATCACTATGTTTTACCCTTGAGTTAATAGAAAATAAGTTAAAGTTAGTCACTGGCAGTGAAAATATACAGGAATCTATAGATATTTGTTACCAAAGAAGGAAAGAGAAACTTGGCATTGTACTTGCAACACACAATTTTCTAGATCACTTTTACTACCTTAATAGAAAACATTTACCATGTGGTCATAGTGTTCACGGCTTTGTGCAACTCATCACAATATAGTGTTTACATTATTTGAGTTTTATGTAGATCACTGGTTCCATTAATTAAACTATAACTGTTGAGGGTAAGGCGTATGCATTGTAATGTTTATTTAATTTAAAAAGTTCTCCAAGTGATTTTCATCTTCAGGAGTTAAGAAGCATTGTCCCAAACCAACAATCTCCAAGATTTTGCCATCTTAAGAAAAGACATATGCAATGATTAAGAAGCCAGAAGAAACTACAAATCCTGTAAATACAATACTCTCTGTGCACAAAAGCAAAAATAGATTGGAAAATGTGGAATGTAGCAGGTGGTTTGGTCCATCAAGGGAGACCTCCCAGAAAAGATACATAATAAATTGAATCATAAAGGTCAAGAGAGTCAATGAATCACAGTACAGAAGGGCAGGCATTTCAAGACAGCCCCTTAAAATAACCAGAGCATTCAAACCACAAGCAACAATTGTTATAATGTTCTCTAGATAATTATAATTATCATTAGATGTGTTTATGGTATGTTTTGTTTTTATATTCCTAAAAAGGAATGCTATTTAAAACAGGAATTTTTTTTCTGTGTGTAAAGTTTTTCATTTTGGCTACTTTTATACCTGCTCCAGAAAATATTTCATCCCAAAGAGAACTGAAATCTGTGCTTTACCAAGAATGAATAAAAGAGAACTAAGCAGAGGAAACAGAGAATAACCAGTAACTCAAATGCAAAATGAAGATAAGCACAGAGCATTTGACTGAACACTAATTTAGTTTTCTTTCTTTAAGGGAATTTGTTAACAGTCCTAGGAGTTTTCAGCAGTAATAAAATGCATAATGAAAAATTACATGCTTATTCACAGAAATAATTTGGCAATATGCAAACATCCAAAATATTTGGAAAGCCTGTGTCTAACCCACTCCAAGAACTCCAGCTGGTGATGTTTCCTGATGGAGAAATTTATCCTAAATTTCATACCCTGCAAGCATAATAAAGAACAAATACATCTTAATAACAAAGACATTATAGGTTTCTTAGTAGAACTTATCTCTAGTTTCCCATCTCCAACATGTTTTTCAACCTATTATGATTGCCCTTCATGATTTCTTTGTTCTTCAAGATATCAGAGATGGTTGTGGTAGAATAGTCTAGCTTATCTCTTATACTGAAAAAGGTCTTCTGTTTTTTATTTAGGTATGTAGAAAAATCAATAGATGACTTACTTTCTACCCAGAGGCTAGCATTGCATCTCTAAGGCCCCTTGCCCGTCACTATATTTTTGGTCTTTTCCATCTGTACCTGGCTCAACACCACCTCAGTTTATCCTCCCCAAACACTATACCACGTCATCTCTGCCTGGGAACCAACAAGAGCTCCCTGTTGGATCAAGTGCTCAACACTCAGCTTGCCCCTCCTTGGTTTCCAACCGCTTCATTCCAATCAAGCTAGTATCCTGATTGCCTCCCGTGGAAATCACATTTTCACTCACATACACTTTCAGTAAATATCTATTGAGCACAAACTGAGTGCCAGATCTGATGCTCAATCCTGTTTCCACATTTTTTGTTCATCCCTGATCCTCTCTGTGTATTCACACCTTGCCCATTCTTAAAAGCCTGATCTTGCACAAAACTCTCCTCAACTATACTGACCCACCACTCCACTTCCTATCCTTAGTCAGCATTTCTCAATGTTCTAGAACACCATTCTAGAGTACACTCAGAGATTCTATTCTGAAATAAATATGAAAGCACTAATTGAAACATGTTTCTCTCCTATAGGAATCCTCAGAACCTTTAAAAAGCTATTATCAGTTATGAACTTCTAAGAGAGAGATGTAGTAGTCAACATTTCACAAGTTTACTTGGGCACAGAGCATATATTTTTACAGCATAAATACAGGGAAATCTTGTTTGAGAAATGTTCACTGCTATTTAAAATTGGTACCACATGATTTACCACTTAATTGCATGCTGGCGCTATGGTATTACCCTGTTATTCCTCTGTCCATTTCATAAATCTTTTTTTTTAAGATTTATTTATTTATGCATACAAGCTGGGGTACAGGCCAGAGGCGTGGGGCAGCGAGAGGGTTCACCAGAGACAGATAGGGGAGCAGAACAGGCAGATCGACTGAAGTACACTGCTGAGGGGAGCAGCGGGCGAGGCAGGAGAGGTGTGCTGTGCCTTGTGGGAATCTCGGCTGAGCCTTGAACTTGCTTCGCTGCTGCTCCGCAGCGCAGCGCTTAACTGCTGCGCCGCCGGGGAGGTCCCGTTTTATACATCTTAATCCTTTTCAAGTATTGAAAATATAAGTCCTATCTCCCTTATGACTAAAATCAAAGGGGTAAAGCAGAAAATACTGTTTGCCTCAACCCTTGGTAAAACTTTTCTATAAGCTTCTCAGTGAATGAATATTTGATGACCAAGACAGGGTGAGATAATAAAGCAACAGTGGCAGCACTCTTAAAAGAGACTTACGCAAACCACCTTCCTTGGGCCTCAGCGTCCTCATCTGAATAATGAGGAGAACCTTCCAGTTCTAATGGTCTATCTTCCAGAAATCCAGTGCTATGATTCCTTAAGTGAGTTATCAATGTACAACTCTAAAGGTACAAACGAGCATCGTACAACCCAAGTACAAACTGAGCAAAAGAATCAGATACGAGGCTGAATTCATCATCCCCAGAACATTCTTAAGTTTTTGTGCCTCGCTTTCTTATTATCCTAATAGTAACTTGCTTTGTTATTATCTGCCTTTTGTTAGTTTAGGATTCTTGTGATTTGGATTTGACAGAAGTTTTACTAGCACAGAATAGAATGCTTCTCAGCTATAATATAATAGTAAAACTCCCAGTGCTCTTTATTTTGCAATACCCAATCCAGTAATTCATCAGATGGAGTCCTAGAGGGCAGTGATCTCAGATGAACTCCTGTAAGGGGGAAGATAGCTGTGAAAAACAGATAAATTACGTCTTCAAGTTATAATTCAGGTTCTAGTGGTTTAACAAATAAAAAAAAGTCCATATTAGAATTTAGGAATTTCTAAGTTAACAAATATTAAATTTCTTAAGCTCCAAGAGTATATTTGAAAAAAAAAAAAACCAAAAAAACTAATGAATCCAAGACTCCAGAAATAAGACATTGCTGAAACAATCTTTATTTCATTATTCTAATGAATTTTGGGACACCAACATGGTTTTTCCACAATGTTTAAGGCAAAATGATAAGCAATTCAAATTTTCAGATTTTTTCTTCAATCAACTATTAAAAAGGAATAAATACTGCATTTGTTCAGGCTCTGGTGAGTGGAAAGTGCATTATTTCTTTCTTTTTTTTTTTATAAATGTGATTTCTTTTTTTCTTTTTTTTTTTTTTAAGATTTATTTTTTATTTATACATACAAGCTGGGGTACAGGCCAGAGGTGTGGGGCGGCGAGAGGGTTCACCAGAGACAGAGCGGGTAGCAGAACAGGCAGATCAGAAATACACTGCTGAGGGGAGCAGCGGGCAAGGCAGGAGAGGTCTGCCTCGCCATGTGGGACTCTCCCTGGCCGGGCGTCGAACTCGCGTCGCCGCTGCCGACAGCTCCACAGCGCAGCACTTAACCGCTGCGCCACCGGGGAGGCCCTGAAAGTGCATTATTTCTTTCAAAAGCTTTAAGTGTGTGATTCTGGGCAAGTGAACTCTAGGCAAGCCTTAGCTTTCTCCTCTGTAAAGTGGGGATTATATTAACACCTACCTCACAGAGTTGTCATTAGTATTCAAGAAAATAACATATTCAAAATACTTGATACCTCATTGCTATTATTTTTGTTGTTGTTGTGGTTGTGGTCATTATTAGGATCATTATTTGATTGTTATTATTAGTATTATTCTTTAAATGGACAGTTACAAAGGATTCTATTTAGCTTTTTGAGAAGATTCTATCACTTAAATTTGAAAGTCAAAATCTTCTTGAACTATTGTAAATCAATCTTTAAAAATAGATCGACCTT